>VWZO01021698.1:675577-732945 GCA_013396975.1 Bucco capensis | reverse complement strand
GAACTTGCACAGCTATATCAGCTAAATCAAAAACAATCTACATTTCATTCCATACCCCATGACTTGGACAATATGTTACTACTCACCTTAAAAGACAAGTTTACCTCCAGCATCTCCAAAGCAGTGTGACACCAGAAGGTCAGGTGTGACATGTATTTGACATCCTAAAAACCTCCAACCAGTCTAAGTTTGAGGTCAGGCAAAGGTAAAAATCAGAAGAACCCTCTTGAGATTTTGATTGGGTAAGATAGGAGCACAAATAAACTTAAGTCCCCCCAGCTTCTCACATGTCTGAGCTTGACTGAATGCTAAAGAGAAAGCTTAGCTATTGATTTTTCCACATGTAAGCTAAATGGTAAAATAACCTTGACTCATTAAAGATGTCAGTGTTGGAGATGATGAGGATATCTTTGTCATTTCAAAATAACATATGGATAATTTACTCAAATTGAATTATTCTTAAGTCATTTGCAGTGCTGCAAAGCTCCAGATTTTTCACCTCCACCATTACCCAGAATACCTTGGCATTAATCACAATATTCAAGCAATGTTAGTCTATTTATTGAATCTATACCAAGAGAAATATTTCTTTTTACACTTACAAGTTTTATAGTGGGTTGTTTATTGAGATTTTTTTTTTCATTCTGCACCAAAAAAAAGCTATAAATAGGAATACATGATTCAAAATTTCAAATTATTTTGCAAATAATATCTGTTGTAAAACACCCAGAATGCCTTAGGAAACAATGTCAGTGCTTGGGTGTGTGTAGTATAAATATCATCTCTCTAGCCTGTCACATCTAGGCTGGGAGGAGACCGAGATTTTATTTCTAATTGGGTTTTTTTTTTATTGCTTCCAAATAAAAAAACCTCTGTTCATGAAAAAAAAGATGAGTGTTGCTTCACCAGAAATCTTCTAGTCTAGGAATGCACCTCTTTCCTAGGTAAAGTTGCCATCTCTTCTTGCTGAGGAAGTATTAATCTTTCTCCTTGTTTGGGGCAGAATTAATTTAGCTGTGCAACAGAACCTTTGCCATCCCAACCAGAATATAGTGGTTGTGCAACATTGTCTTTATATCTGGGGTATTTGTCATTTCTGCATGTGGGATTTAGATTTATACAACAACAATGGAGGGAATTGGATGGGTGGAATGGACAAGGTCCTTCTGAGACTCTTAGTCCAAATAAGACATAGAGGCATTGGAGTGTCCAGAGAAGGGCAATGAGGCTGGTGAAGGTTCTGGAGAATGAGTCTTATGAGGAGCAGCTGAGGGAATTGGGGATGGTTAGCCTGGAGAAGAGGAGGCTCAGGGGAGGCCTTATCTCTCTCTACAACTCCCTGAAAAGAGGTTTCAGTGAGATGGGGGTAGGTCTTTTCTCCTGGGTTACCAGTGGTAGGACAAGAGGAAATAAGCTCATGTTGCACCAGGGGAGGTTTAGTTTAGATATTAAGTAAAATTTCTTCACAAAAAGAGTTGTTAGGCATTTTCCCAGGAGGTGGTGGAGTCACCAACTCTGGATGTGTTCAAAAAGTGTATAGATGAGGTACTTGGAGACATGGTTTAGTGGCAAGGGTGTGATAGGTAGATGGTTGGACATGATCTCAGAGGTGTCTTCCAACCTTTATGATTCTGTGAATATATTAGGTGGGTATTAGTGTCTGTGCTTGAGTTATTTGGAACACCAAAAATCTAAGAATGCAACTTTTGTGCAACTTGTGATGCTTCTAATTCAGTCAGAAGGTGTTAACAGAGGCTGCGTCCAGAGCTCTTTTCCTGTGCTTGAATTACATTGGATGTTTCCTAGGAATGACTCTCTGTTAAAGGAATATTTGGTGACAGTTTCAGCATTGGTCTAAATTAGTTAAGAGATCTGCAGGTAATTTCTTTTTTTACCTCTCAAAGCATCACATCAGGGAGAGTCTCTAAAAGGAAAAATCAGCCTGCCTGAAATAAAAACAATGAGAATAGCTTTATTTGCTACAAGTGAAGAAAACTTCCAGGCTTGTTTTCTCATGAATTTCTATAGAGGAAAAAACAGAAGGTAATGTCTGTGACCAGAGTTAGGAGAAAAGTTAACTGACTCTTGACAGACACCACAAGAAGTGGGTTAAAAGCTTGCTGTTTTGAGGAGATATCTTGTTCTTAGAACAAACCTTATCCCTGAATGATCCAAACTACACTAGGGAAATCAGCCAGGAGGAGGAGAAGAGCTCTCTGAATATGTGGCAGCTTTGAAGAAGTTGGCAGGAGAGAAGCTTTTTGGGACAGTCAGAGATGAGGATTTGTAGGATAGAAGTGTTTATGATGGGAGATTGGTATCTGTGAGAGCTTACAGTCTGTGCACAGACACCCAAGTTTGGAGGTTAGGGAAGAATAGTCACAGAAACCTTTGTTTTAACAGCAGGGATTAGATTTTTTTTTTTAAGAGGTAAAGAATATATGCAGCAATTTTGGAAGAAAGCTTGTTTTATTATTATTTTTAAGTATCCATCTGAAGGAAGTTGGAGGAGCAGCCCCAAGTGAAGTTGTAGGTGGTAAAGACTTGCTTCTACTTTAAAGCAATGTTCTGAGATACAGGTTTACTACAAAACTCTGCCTTCAGCTGAGTGAGTGATGAAGGTGTCAGTCTTCCTTCCTCTGGATAGACCCTTCCTGGGAAGATAAGCACAGTAAAACAAGTGAGGAGGAGAGAGCAGAATGTGAGGTGGAATGGACAGCAGGGTGATTGTTAAGCAGATAGACATCTCTCTGTCTGTTAGAATATATGTTAAAATGCGGAATAGTGAATGTTAGAATATTAAACTGATTTTAAGTGTGTTATGAATGAAATAGAATTGTTTAGCTGAATTTAAAACTGGCATGTAAGAGTTCACTTGCAAGAAGGCAGAATCCACCAAATTTTCCTTTTTGATTCCAAGTAGAAAACTGGGGACCTCTCCTAATAAAAAGCATCCATGTCCAGGAGCGTATCTTGGCATCCCACATATGATAAATCCAAACACAAAGGCATTTCTATTGAGTCTTTATTAATGAGAGAAGATAATAATGCATAAGAAGAAATATGAAGTGATCTACTTAAGCTTGATATGCCATAAGAATGGACAATTAAAACCAACCCCATCAAGGGCTCCATAAACCTTCACCTCTTTCATTAGAATGTAATGGTTATTTGATTTCCATTTCCTGCAGCCAATTTTAATGTTATCTGAGTTCCTAAAGATAATAGAGAAAATGTTTCATCAAAGATGGATAATTTGGTATCAGCCTTCTGAAGGTAAACCTCCTGCAAGGAACAGGGAGTTGGACTTGATGATCCTTATGGTTCCCTTCCAACTCAAGATATTTTACAATCTTTTTGGATAAATTAAGTGATTTTTCTGAGTTCAAAACTTTCAAAATGCAAATTGTGGCTGCTCTAAATCACTGCTATATTAAAGTAGCTGATTTCCCAAATAAGTGTTGGGAAGGCTGACATGCACTGTTAACTTCTGAAGTGTTAACAAGCAAAGGTTTCTTGAGGTTCTCCTGGTAAATAGCAATGAAATTAGAGCTTGAGAGACAAGAAAAAAATGTTATCTTGGGTTTCTTGGCTTTAAGCTGCTGTAGGCACAACAATAAACCAAATAACAGCATATAATGGAAGGAAAAACAGGAAAACAAATGGAAGTGGTTGTAAGATGAAAGTGAAAACCTCTAAGAGAAGTAAAGGAAAGTCAAAGATTTCCATGAAATATCAATTGTCCATAGAATTAAAAGTAGTGGGAATACTCTCAAAATCTTATTGGTGACATATATAAGTTCACTGCTAGGTTTGCTTGATCAAAAACTGATGTAGAAAGACAGGAATGTTCATCAGCTATTTCAGTTATTTGAAATAAACCAGAGAGATGTATCAGTCCCATGTGATGCTGCTATAATTGAAATTTTACCCTCTGTAGGAAAGGGGTTTTTTGCTGAAATTAGACATTTTTGAGTTAACTGGACAATATATCTTACACTCAGGAACTACTCAGGATCTCTTTAAACTCTGCTAACCATAAAGAAACGGAAAACAGGACAAATGCCAAGGGACTGGAAGACTGTAAATGATTTCCAAATATTTAAAGTACTTAAAAGGGTACAGAAGATTAACCAGGGAGTTTTTAACGGGACATAATGGTGTTAATTTTAAGTAAAAATAAAAAGAAATAGCTTATTTAAGCTATTGCTCATGAAGTAGGTAGAAATACAATTATAAGAAGAGGCAAAAATATAGTCAGGGTGCAAGGAGCATATCAGTGTCTGGTTATTGTCTTGAAACTTTTTGGGGAGTAACATATATGTTGGCTATATTAAAATACACACAAGGGTGTGTAATGGTGTGAAATACATGAGTGTATTAATCTATAAATATATCCTGCAGTAAAAATGACCATTTCTTGAATTTGGAGGAAGATGCTACATTCCAGTCTGATCCACCTCTGTTTTCCATTCTGAAGACCTTCATGTTTGTCTGGCCTTTTGTTAGAAGAGAGGCTCATAATTTGGCAGTGCTAATCAAAATGATAATACTTACACCTTTTGAAAAAATCACTTCCTTTCTAAATAAATAAAAAAGTCCTTGGTAGAACATAAAATTTAATCTGAAGACAAAACAAGTTCAAATACTTCCTTGGTTTAGTTTGGTTTTGATTGCGAAGTTTTGCTTTACATTAGAATACAACTTTGAATCTGATGACAAAACAAATCATTGGTTTGGTGTAGTTCTGGTTGCAGATTGTTGCTTTATATTTCATATGTCACACAGGCAGTGCTCAGCTCTCTACCTGAGCAATTCAGGTTCCTTGACTTTGTTTCTATTCCTGCTTTACTTTCCACTAGAATGGCAAATGCTTGGAAAATTAATTTGGAGGAAAAATAACATTTGTTATGGTCATGTGCTTCCCCATCCTATAGGATATCACTCCATCCATTCAGGGTGCTGCTGCAATTAATGCAATTGTTTGGTACCCTGTTCTTTACTGGCCTGTATGCAGCTTCTCTTCTGGTGTTTTCTATTGTACAGCTTCCAAAATACATCAGTCTTATTCTTCATTTCATCATGCAAACATGAAATAAGTTCGTTTCCAGCACCAACTTGACCTTTAAGGTTGCTATCTTTTCTCACACTTTTTTTTCCCCCTTACCCTTCCAAGGTACAAAAGGCATAACAAACCCATCCAGAGCATTAAATCCCAAATATTTTCTAAGCAGCTATGATCTACTTGCCACATTAGAGTTGTAAATTAAGGTCTCATGTGTTGCAGGAACCAGCCTTCCATATCACAGTTTTCTCCCCTGAATGAGGCAAGGAGTCAGTCAGTAAATAGATGTGGTCAACCTCAGATTTGCCTCACTGGGAGTTCACATGTATTTTTAACTGCCTTCAGTTGTTAATGTATTCCTCAAATGAGATGCATCACCTTGAAGAATGACTTTTTGCCCTCTGGGAATAAGCCAAACAAGTATTTCATTCACTATGATAATCAGTTCTACCTCCAGCAACATATGAAACCCAAATTTAATAGGCACTAGTGATTAGGTTTTAAGACACAGAGTCATCACTGTCCACTGTAACAATAATAATAATAATATGAGGGGGGAAAGGAAAAAAAAACACACAGGAGAAAAAAGCCCTATATTTGCTTTTAGATCTCATTAATAAAAGCAATGTAACCATCAGCATTTGGGGAATATGCTTAATAAATATTATGTATCTAATCACCAAAGAAAAAAGTGATAGCAACAGCTTTTTAATGAATTTAGAGATTTTTTCTGAACATAAATAAAAGCTACTAATAAAAACATAATAAAAGCTACTAATAAAAAACAAAATAAAAGCTACTACTAAAGTTTTCCTACATGATTGAGCTGTATAACACTCTAAGACAAAAAAATAGAGGGGGAAATGGCATATCATGTTTTTAAAGGCTTGTAGTTATAAAATTTTTAATGAAAGAAAAGGAATATGGGAGAGGAAAGGAGAAAATTTAGCTCCCTGCATGGTTTTCAGTGTTCAAATTCCCTGGGATCTTTCTGAACTGAATATTTTTTTTACAGAAAGCAGCAAGGCTAGTCCTATGACATTATGGAAAATAGGAAAAAAATCAGCCTTTAAATCAGCAGCTTGGGCTGTGGACAGTAAATGATACAGTGGTTCTACTTTCTTGGAACTGAGAAGCAGAAGAAAATGAAGAAAGATGCTGGTGACAGGGTGAGGCTGATGGGAGCAGGCTAGCATTATGAATGATATGTTAAGTGATTGGCTCAGATGGAACCATGGGATTGTGCCTTTTTGCAGATGCTGATTTTCATCTATATTGTTTGCCTCCTCCTCAGGAAGGCCAAGCATATGCAGAAGGAATCTGTGTGTGTGTGTGTGTGCATCAGCAGCATAAATACAGAGAGAGATTCCTACCATAGTTTTCTATATTCTTAGGTGTTCAGAAGCCACCTTATTCCCTTTAATGTCCTTACACAACATCCATGGAGCTAATCAGCATAGCACCAACCAATAAAGTGTATTTCGCATGAATTCCTCCTGCTCTCTTTATTCAGGGAAGTATAAAATTTCTTTTGCCTACCTCATATTTGGCATCTTGGTTGTGTTTTGTTTTTTTTTTTTAACTAATTATCTTCTGATCCACTAAACTGCATAGAGTGGGGGGAAAAATAGTATTTCTACTTAATAACAAGGTGTTGTCTAATAGGAAGGCACAGTGAGAGGCTGTTTCATTTGCTTTGATGTGCCTTAAGCTGCATACCGTGCATTCTCTGCTTTCCAGCTCTCCAGGCATTACCAGGTTCATTTAGGCTGCCTGCTTCTTTGTGTGGACAAACAGAGAGATAAAATGATGCTTAACACTGATGAGGGATATCAGAAACACATGCATGCAATTAAATAGAATAGTCATTTGGAAGGGTTGTTTTACTAAGATTACCCTCAGAAGCATTTGTGTGTGTGTGTGTCATAAACAATCCCCAAGTCAAAGCTTCGTCTCTGAACATTAACTCCTTAGTGCCTTGTTCATTTCTTTTGGAGCCTGGCCCCTGTGTTCTTTGAATATTCTTGCTTTGGGATTGAAAGAAATTCAAGTTTAAGGGCTGTATAGTTGGGTCAAGGATGAGTGTAGGGGGGAAAAACAATGACTTTAAACTGGTTTTCTGTAAGATGCTGATGTGGGGGGAAGTGAAATCTGCCCTCATTTTCTAAAATATACCACTATTTTTTGCTCTGCAATTTAGGCACCAATTTCATGGGTTGCAAGAACATCTCCTGCCTAAAGACCTGCACACAAAGACACAGAGGCATCTAATCACTAATAAGGATGTACTGTTTCCCATCTGAATAACTTGCTGGAGATGGTTTGTTTTATGAACAATAATACTTAAGATACTGTTTCTGTGTGATAATCCGATTTCTGGTAAGAAAAAAAAAAAGCCAGTTTAAAGTTTCTTAGCTTCAAACTTTCCTCTAGATCAGGTCAGTTGCATTTACGTAACTAATTTCTTGCTGTAATCCTATCTTTTCCACTGAACATTTACCAATTGCTTGTGGGGAAAAATAATGAATTCCTATTTTTTAGAGCAATAAATATTGATAATTAAACTAATGAAGTATTATGATTATTATTTTTTCCCAGGCTGGACATAGCATTGACCCAGGTGCTCATTATTAAACCATTTTAATCTATTTCTTGTGCAGAAGGAGAAAGCCAACATCGGCCAAGCAACATAATTAGCCAGCCTTCTAAACAGAGCATATAGTTATGGACTTGTTAGTATTAGGAGATCCTACAAATTTCATTTATCAAGCTACAGCCCAGTAGGCATTTTCGAGTGAAAAAGGGCGCCTGTGAATCCCCAGTACACCACTCAGATCACCCCCTGAGGGGAAAGGCAACTTGCATTCAAATCAAACGTTTTCCTATCAAATGCTCTCCTAATGGCTTTCCTCGGAGACCCGAGCCTGTCAGTCACCTACTACCTATTTAGACATGTTAAAACAGAATTCGTTGTTTATTTGGATTTCATTGAAGTGAGTCTGTTTTTCTCATATTGAATTTGTAGCCAAAACCCAGCTTGTCAATACTACTTAGTTAGAGCTGCTGTTTGTTGTGGGGTTTTTTCTCTGCATGCAATCCAGGGGAGGGGGGGGTGGTGGAATAGTGTCACTCCTGGCAATCCTAACCCTCCTCTAAATCCTTAAGCAGTGTATTAACTGATTTTTATAAAGTAACAAGCATAACTGATTTTATAAAGTAACTCCCCCATGCTCTGGGAAGCAGTTCTCAGGTTGAAAGCTGTTTTATCCCATTCAGAGATGCTCAGGTTTACCTAGAATAAGCTAGGAAAATAACCAGTAGAAGGAGAAAAGGAGAAGGGGAGAAAACCCCATTGTTATTAATATTTCTCCTAAATTAGAGTAAGTTTAATTGCCTCAGTTACAGCTAGTAGACACGCACGAGTAGTGTGATTTTTGTGACAATTATTGAAATGAATTCTGTTCTCCCCCTCCAAGAGAGTTTACTTCTGCCTAAGCCTAAAATCTGTGCATTAAACATTCCACACAAAAAAACAAGAACTAAGTGTTATGTTTGATATGCACTTCAAAAGCCTAAAAGGCCAAAGAAAGCCCTTCCTTAATTATTGAAGAAGTGTCTGTAAAGGAAACATGAGCAAATAGCATTCATGCTTTCATCCCCAGTAACCTTTTATTGTCCTTTTCTTCAGATGGCCAAGTCAGTATATTTAATAAAGGGAGCAGCAACCATCAAAGAAGGCAGGGGTCTAATAAATGGTCCTGATTAAAGGCCCTGACAGGGTATGAACTTTGCATAAATTTTCCTAGGGTGTCAGGCTAGGATCCTGATTGAAAACCCATTAACATAATCACACATTTAGAGGAAATGCTGTAATGTATCAAAAACATTTCCCTTCGTGTAATAATTTGGAGGGCATTAAAATGCAAATGATAATAAGGAGCTGTGTTTTAGTGGTGTGCTCTGAAAGCCTGATTATTCAAATATTTAGTGTAAAATATGGAACCTCCTTTTAACTGGTGCATCTACATGATTTCAAGAATTTAAGCTATATCTGTACTTGAAAGACTTTTATACCAGAACTGAATATTCCCTGTTAATTTTTTACTTGCAGAATCCAGAAGGAACTTTAGTTTAAATGATAGTGATAAGACATTTTAGGCTGCTTAAAAATAAAATAGAATGAAGTAATCATAAAATCTGTTGAAATCAGGACACCAGCTCTGCTCTTTTATTAAGTGCTGAATGGTAAAAGTCCATATTTTGGTGTTGTTTGGATAACAAAAATCAGGTTTGCAGAATTCAAATCGCCATTTTTCTCTGTTTCTATTAAAATATATGCTTAAAAAAAAAAACCCAGATTGGCCATTGAATCATAAGGAGTGATATTCTTTCATGCTAATTTTGAACAATAAAAGAAATCCTTCTCCTCCTACCCACAAATAGCCATAATTATGTAAAGAGTGACTGCTTCAGACTGATGACTTTCAATATGCTTGAGTCTAGCACACTGGTAAGAAGAGGCCAGAAAGGTCAACAGTAATTCATAACTGCTATAAAATTGTGTAGCATCCTAGGGCTTTCTGGAGGATGCTGACATTATCATGCTTCTTCTGCTGGTTTGTGTATGTAAATGGGTGATGGGGAAGCTCGCCGCTGCTGTGCTGTATCGCATGCCGAGCATCAATCAGGCAGCAGAATACATCAGAGTAGTTTCATTATGCCTAGTTATTTACTGCATCAGAAGAAATTACCCTGGCAAGCCAAGCAGCCTTCTCTGGCTAGCATGATATGACCAACCCAGGTTTTTCAGCTCAGGAGTCTTGTAAACATTACAGGATTAATCTCACAATCACAAGCATCAATCTTTCCTAGTCTTGCCTGGGTGCAACTGCAGAGATTGGTAACCAGGCAGTGTGGTTTTAAATTTAACCCTCAACATCAAGAAGAGCTCTGGTGGCAGTTCTCATGCACCAGATTGCAGGCACTTACTTCCAGGTTTAGGACCAAAATGATGAAAACATCAAGTTTTTTGCACCTCAAATTCATGCTTAATTTTTCACTCCTGTTTTTTGACGCATTATGGGGAAACAAGTTGTCCCAAAAACAAAAGGGAGATTTCCAACCACCAGACTCTAACACTAAAATGATGCCCTGGGATGTCTAGATATAATGTATGGATTAGAGACAGGAGTAAAAAAGTGGAGTAGTAAGTAGCCCAGGTTCAGGATCAGACTTGGGCTCCTTGGCACTGAGCCGTCAGAGGTTAGGGCACTCTAAGTGTAATGTACTTAGCCTCTAACAAATGGAGCATTAAATACATCACCCTGACTCATGGGTGGCACTGGCAATCCCTTTCTGAAATGACTGCTTCCTTGCCTGCCTGCCCCCTTGCCAAAAGGAGAAAAGAAAAGGATTCTGGCACACCTAGCTGCTCTGTGTGACAAGGAGGAGCTGGGGAATGACAGCAGCCCTGTGTGACTCTTGCAGCATTGTGTGTTTAGCTATGTACAGTATATTACCTAGCCTGCTGAGATAATGCAAAAGATAAGGTATATTCTTTTTTTTTTTTTACTTTTCTTTTTTTTGAAAGTCAGGTGAAAATAGCAGTGATGGAGATCATTTTTCAATAGTCAAGAGACAATAAATGCAGCATGCATCCTAAACATTTTTCTCCATGTCTCTCTTTCTCTGTCTCCCTCCATTTCTCATATATATAGTTGGTCTGTTTTATAGCAAGCCTATAGAAATTGTTAGAGTTTGGCTTCACAGAAATATTAATTTCCATTATCTTGTACCTTTCTCTTTGTGGAAGCAGAACTGCAGCTACTTTACTGCTCTATATGAATGCATTCCCACTGTAATATGTTCCTGTCTAGGATGAGAGCCAGCTTTTGCCTACTAAATAATCCTTGTAGAATATGTACTGATCAGACTCATTTGCTCTCCAAGAAATGATAAAAAGCCTGCAACAGGGTGCTTGGCTGAGGCATGAAACCACTGATTTCAGAGATGCTTCCTGATTTATGCTAGCTGGAGCTCCACTGAAAGTCTGCTTCCCTTCTAGAGGTGTGGTGACTGAGCAGTTAAATGCAATGCTTACTCCATTACTTCTGTCCACAATCTTCCTCCTCCAAATTGATTTTTTTTTTCTCCTTTTTACCATTTTTAAATAACGAATAGCCTGATAAACTTCTGTGACTATTTCTAGCCATGTGATGTTCTCTTTGTGGGCCCAGATAAACCCACAACACCCAGTGCAGATAAAACAAATGTGTAGCACCTCACACTATTTCATGGACCAGCTTGGTGCATGTGGGGATGTGAGGGGTGGGAAGCTGACCTGTCTGTTGGCAGGATCAGAAAGCTCTTTAGGAGGTAACATCATTTATACAACAAGCTAGCAATATCATTTCTGCTGCTTTGTTGCTTGCTCTCATGGAAAGATTAGTCATTTCCTTGACCACAGGCTCATAGAAATTTCTTGGGTGGGTAGGAAGAGATGAAAATAGCATGGAAAAAACCTAACTAGTCCCTTTGTACAGGATACAGTTTCTGCCTCCTGTGCCTGGAAAATCTGCAGTCTCTGGTCAACCACAATGTCATCCTATGGGCCCAGTAAATGTCACCTGCCATCAGTCTTCTACTGGTCTACTGCTAGGTTGGCCATGCTGAAGGTGGTGAGCAAGTAGACAGCTCTGTATCCACATACAGAAACCTTGACTCCTAACTTTGAGCAGATGTGGAGTTTACAGACTTGGATCACAAGTGGTAGTGCCTTCACCCTCCTCTGTCAGGCAAACCCCCTCCATTCTCTCTTTCCAGCTTTCCAGAATCCTATTAAAAGCAGAGATTAATCTTCTTGCTCAGTGCTAGAAGATTATTTTTTTCCCCAGATTTAATATTAACTGATGACAACATGCAATGAGAAGCTGACTGATTGTAAACTTCCCTAGAAAGGAAGGCAAGGCTGCAAATTCACTCCTGGCTAAAGGTGAATCCACAGGGTGACACAAGGCAGGTCACTGGACTCTGAAGTTAAAAGGAGCTTGCAATACACATCAGCTTCTTAATTTAGAGACCTGTTAGTGACAGGCCACAAACCCACTCATAAATTTGTAAAGACTGATCAGAACTGTTCCAGAAACTGCTCCTGTGTTTGGTGAATGATGGTATATAAATACTGAACCTCTTTGTACTGGGTAAACCCAGGAAATTCTGAGCAGGTAAAGTTTGAGAGGTCAGGTAGATCTTCTCAGCCTTTTTTCTCACTGTAGTGTGCTCCATCTGTGAGTGTGTCCATGCTTAGTAGCTCTGATGGATCTGGGATGAGCTAGAACTGGAATGCAGCCAGTTAACAAGCCAAGCATACTGTCATAATGTGACAGAATTGACATTTTCCATAGCTTCAAACTTCTTCACTTCGAACAGAAGTGGTTCAGAGCAATAAAAGCTCAAATTAGGGCAACATTGATCCTGATGAAAAATTGGCAGTTTTCTCTCTTGATGCATCCTCCCTCTTTTCTAAATGCTAGGACTTGGTTTCTGGGTGCTTGGAGAACATAATGACTTGAAAAATTCCAAATGCAAAATGATTAAAAATTCAGAATTATTTATGCTTGCTTTTAGACCTAGGAATGTATGTTTTGATATAAGTTTTCCTCTACATGTTACCAAAACCACCAAAGTAAGCTTTAACTGCAGCAGCAGATAGGCACAGTAGTTGCTTAGAGCTAGATAAAATGTGAATCTTCTGATGAGGTGTTTCCTAGCTAGTCTCAAATTACACATGACTTAACGCTGCAACAAAATACACATAACCCCACTAAAATTCAAGTTCTAACTCCTGCTAGTTAATATTCTACTCTTTTCCTCCTTTTTCTACCACTTCATTCCTTGTTTACTTTAAAGAAAGCATTTGGTAAGTCAGTTTTCAGCAGCCAAAAAAGGAATTGAGTATGTGGGTGTACTGGTACATGAATTAGTAATGTCCTATTTTGCTTGGAGTTGTCTAAGTTTTATCTCCATCTCAACTCACTTCTCTCTTTCCTTCTGTTCATGCTTAACATACCATATGAGGACACTCAGATTGCAAGTTTCTTAGGCAGAAATATTTCAAGTGTCACTAATTGCATCAATACACGTAATAGATCCTTAAGTCTCACACTCAGAAGTAAATTATGATGTCTCCCAAAAGAATTCTGCCCAGAAGTTTAACAAGTTTTGGAGGCATAGACATTTTTTTTTGTCCTTTTTGTTTTCTTCCCACTTTATTTCTCCTTATTTTTTCTTTCACTCCTTGTTACTCCTCCTGAAGCTGCACTATGATAGGAAGATTTGTTTTTTGAATTACACCTTGAAATCTGTTACATTTTCCTTTCAGAGTCAGGAGCCTAACCCAGGAATCACTTTTGAGCACTTGAACATGGGTTCCATAGACTTTAGCCTTTTCAATCACAGTTGCATGGTGGATCTTGGCTAGAAGCCAGTATCTAAAATGTTAAGGTTTTTAACTCTAAGGACCAGGATGTTGATTTGTATCTGGATAATGAATGCAGAACTCCATTAGAGTGTGCAGATTTCCATTATGATCTCTTGGCAGGTTTTTCCTGCTTAAGAGGTGGACTGCTGAGTGGTGCACAAGATGAAACTTCTGTGGAGCCCTTACCTCCAGTTAGGAACATGGAGATGATAAAAGCATGAATCACAGTTTCCAGATCTTCTTTTGACAGGAATAGGCACAGCCTCCTGGGAAAGTGGAAGTGCAACCATTTCTTACCACAATTATCTCTGTAGTCAGGATTATCAGTGGATCTAATGCAGCCTGAAGATTGTTCTCCATTATCAGCTAATGGGGGGATATCCTCTGTTGAAGGTACAGTCAATGTAACTGATTGCTCCTTTCAATGTTTTGCATTAACTTACTTTCCCCTTTAGGAGGCTGCTTTAAAAACTTTTTCTTCTTCAGTTATCAGTGGCCTTTTAGCCACTCCTTTCATCAACTTAAACTCTTTTTTTTTCCTCATGATTTTATGTTTCCTCTTTTGGGTGATAACATTGATAGCAGAGGCTATTGTGGAAATGGGGGAGCTGGAGAAGGTTCAGCAAAATTGTGGTATTGCAGTTATCTCCACAGATCCTGTTGTCTCTGAAAAGGAGGGGTGAGATCAATTCATTCAGGGTTCCATGTAGATAACCTAGGGTTGGTCACCTATCTCACAGCTCACTGAGGTCTACTTAAAAATTGTTCTACACCACATTGTGTACTCCTTAACTGGATCACTGCAGGCCACCCATCACCACCACCCAAGCAGTCTGCATTGTCTATTCCTCTATGCAGACTGGTGATGAAGGCTCCAGTATTTTGATATAAAACATACATTTGCCCCTCAATATTCTCATTGATCAGTCAAGTAAAGGATTTTTAGACAGTATTCAACAGCAGGTGAGACATCACTCTGATCAAGTGTTTAGTGTCTTGAAAGATCTATGGTGCATTATGATGGTTGGGAGATGACTTTCTGTGAACCAGCATTCATTTTTCCAGTAATTAAAGTAGCCAGTTGCACTTTGCCAGCTTTTACCAGCTATTAGGGTCACAAATTTGCTTAATAAATCATAATAGTATATAAGAAGAGAGGATTTTAATCTCTTAAAGTGTTCAGGACATTATTGGCTGTGTCTGCATAGACTGCACCTTGTTTTTATTGAGTATTTGATTTGTGTTTGTGCATTTTCGACTCCACCTTGCTCTTACTATTTTTATTGTGTTTGGGTATTTTTGAACATAAAATCCTGAGGACTCTATACGTGAAGAAAGACACCTGCATATAGACTGAGGGCAGGTAGGATTCATTTTTCAGCTTTCTGAGCTTGCACAAAAATACCTGTTTGTCTTTGTGATGGAGACCCATGCATGTGTTCAAAGCAGCCACAATTTATGCCAAGCTTCTCAAGCCTGGTAAAGGAAAGTAGCCTTGAGTTGCTTTTCTTTCCCTTGCTGCAGTGCATTTAGGAACCAAAGACACTACTGACCACAGGGCAGAAAAGGAGCTTCTCTGATCATGTAGAATTATAGGGGTTTCATCACTATGAGTCCAAAATCTCATTATGTGTAGAATATGTCTTTATTTCAATATGAACACACTGCAAAATTGAATTAGTTATCAATAAACTACTGCTCTTCCTTCATTTGGAAAATGAAGACCACAAAGATCAACAGGACTTGGTGAACTTTTTATCCACCATGCTTCTTTGTAGTGCTGTCTACCTTCCCAAAGCACATCCGTTGATTTTGGGGGGTTACAAAAAGAGAGTAGAGCACTGAAAAGTGGAGGTTTTACCAAACCCATATTCAAGAACTGAACTTCAATTAATGGCATGGTCCTACTTCTAATACTTTAATTAACTTCTATACACAAAATCTCCAAAGTTTATACTTGTTGAGGTTATCTGCTGTGGCCATTGGGTTGAATCGCTATTAGCTGAGGTTTTTCCCTTTATACCAATATATAAGAATTTGATTGTTAGAGCTCTGTCTGGCTTTGTTCTTCTATTCGTTGCCACCCAAAACCTCTCATCTACGAAGAGTCCTATGGAGTGTCTAGGGCCTAGGTGTGCTGGTGGTGTTGCATGTAAATAGGGCAAGAAAAAGAACAATCAGAGGAGATACTTCAGCCTGGAGGTTTGAGGAGCAGTCTCAGAACAGTCTGGGTTAGTGTGTTGGTTTGGGTATTTTCCTTTTCTTTTTTTTGCTTTTTTTCCTTGCTTTTTCTCCTTGCTTTTTCTTTTTCTTTCCCCTCTTTTTTTTTTTCTTCATTTTTTGTAATTTTATTTTAATTAAGATTTTTACTGTATTTCTCCCCCTTCCCCTGAGGGTTAGAGCCTTGCATTCATGCAGCGTTTCACACAGTGAGACTTTGATCCTGACCAGGACCTCTGAGTGCTACCATTATACAACTAATAATAAATTGAAGCAGAACAAAACAGGAGCCCTATGGGCTAGTTTTTAATGCTCCTATCGCATCCTCATCAAAATTAAACCAATTGAGAGATAACATTGAGGATGAGGTCTTTATATTTTTCTTTTTTATTTGGACTGATTGTACATTTTCATAACACAGACTTCATGAAATGAGTGCATGACTCATTCAGAAAGAAATTATAACACTGGATTCACTTGATTTTAATAGGCAAACCATTCTGCATATATTGTTTGGTGGCATCCTGGACAAAGAGTAATTTAGTGCTATGAGAAAACATTTCCTTTTTAATTGTTATGATCATTTTAGCAATGCTAGTCTGTTAAATCCACCAAAAATATATAAAATTTCTTAATACCACACCATCAGCTGGAGCTAAATTGGTGAAATTTACAGATTACCTAAAATCCTAGGAGTTAATTACAGTCTGCTTTCCCCTGGCATGTCAGCTTGATTAAATTTGGACTTCCAAGATGAATTGGCCCAAATTCATTAGTGTTCCCTGGGTGCATATGTTGGTCAAGGTCAAGGGAAGCACAGTGAGTCAGGAGGGGGGAAGGGCTCCTGAAGAAGGTGGACTCTGAAAAGGTCTGGGGTTTGCAGCAAGAAACTTTGATACTTTTTAACTTAATAAATCTTGACAGCCTAATCATGGCTAAGCCTTTGCAGTGTTATTGGTACAGATGGCAAAGCTAGACATATTTAAAGAGATCTCAGCAGCTAGTGGCAGGAGAGCATGGAATCCAAACGCAGCGTTGGGCTCTCGGAGCAAGTGCAAAAAGGGAGGATAAAAAGCTACACAGCATTTCCATCTCTTGACATCTCCAACAGCCTCAGATACAAAATATGATAAGGCTCCTGCTGAGCTAATAAGCCCAACAAATGCCTGTGTCCATGAAGTAGATGAAGTGGGATCAAGTAGTTGGGGGCTGCTGTATGAAAATAAGCCAGCACCCAGGGTATAATGGCACTGGAGAAAGCTGCAAGGTCAGGCTGATGACAGAAGCACTGGATAAGGAGAGACCCCATCAGTAAAACAGGTTTGCTTGCTGGAGCTGAGCCACAGAACTATTAAAAAAATCCCTATGTTATATAAAAAAAACCCTCTCAACCACAAAACCTCTTCTAGTTTAGCAAAGAAAAGGGCAGTGTTTGGTTTGGTGGATGAAAAACTGCAACTGCTCCCTACTTATCTCCGTACAGATTGCGATGATGAATTGTTTCTCTGCAAAATGTTACATCAAAACAGAGCTGAAAAGGGGATTTGACTGCAAACTAAAGGAGATTTTTAAAGAAAGCAGTAATATCAGATTAGCCATAGATTTGTTCAGGGTCTGCTGGTGTGTTATACCATTTTTTCTCTTAATTTTGTCTGTGTCAAGTCTATATCTGTTCATCTGACTCTTAGCTAGAGCTCTGTGCGTCCCAACAAAATAATTCAAGCTGGATACTCCTTTAATTTGCAAGGAAAAAATAAAGACCTCTCTTGCTGAAATAGCATTATAATAATTAGGCAGTGCTTGGAATTTCAGGAACTGGTCAAGCAGTAATTCTTGAAGCCTAATATTCACTTAGTGCTACTTGTAAACGTGTGTTTGAAAAGCACAGGACCTTCCAAATTCCATGTGCATTTGTTTATTGCATTTGGAAAAGGATGTAAAAAAAAAAATCTGACATCGTGCCCCAAAGGTCATACTCGTAATTCCCTTTAATTTATCTGGATGAGGTTTTAAATGTATGCAAATATAATTATTGCTAACTTCTAGTGTGCTACACATGTGCTGCTGGAGCCAAAACAAGTCAGATCTGCTCCTCTGAGTAACAGCAGCATGAGGAAAATAAATAAGGGGTGATAGATGATGAATATTTATGGTTGTTTCCCTCTTACCATTTTAATCATTTACAGATATGTTCAGTTCTCATCCAGGAAAAGTCCACCTGAACACAGCCTCCCCTGGAGTCTCCAGCAGGATGCGTAATCATGTGGCAATAAGTCTCCTTCCCTTCACTCAATGCTGGCTTAGCAGCAGTGCAAGGAAGGAGATGCTGAAAAGGAGAGAGAACAAAAGCTAGTTTGCTAGACAACTCCTTTGCGTGGTTGAAAATGTTGTTGCTAGTGCAGCCCAGTTACTGAAATCTGCCTGGATTTTTGCTGCTACCAGTGGTTGTTCCTAGAGGTTGTGATGGATCTACAGATCCCAGTGAAAAGCTGTGGCTTAGCTCTTTCAGTCCTGCTCACCATACTTCAAGCAGGATTTTCCCCTGCTTTCTGCAGTCATGAGTCTCAAGAGAGATCATTTCAGGTAGATGACCTCATTTTAGCCTCAGTGCTTCTCTTCAAGAGTCACAGGAGTGACCTGTCTCAATTCAGGCAGCAGCACATAGGTTTAGCACAACTCAGAGCTGATCCACTTCATCTCAGTGCTAAGAAGAGATCATCATGAGAAACTGAAAAGAGGGAGGAATGTGTTGGAAAAGTCTTCTGACTTCTTAAAGATTATAGTTTTAATGGAAGGGAAAGTTACCTTCATTCCTCTACCTTAGTATTTGCCAAAAAAGTGAGGTAGATGACTTCAACATATACCCAGGAACTGTGGTTTCTCACCAGTAGAGATTTAACCTGGAAAAAAATTTGAGGAAGAAGAATTTTAGGAATGATTTGTGGTCAGTTGTGGCAAGGAACATAAATGGTTACTCTATCCATGAACCATGTTCTCGTGGGACAAGGAGAACTCTACGTTTGAGAACAACCTGGAGATGCTTAGAGGTAAAAGGAAGAAAAAGGCATATTTAGCAGCTGGCACTGCCACCTAAGGAAGAGAGGAGGATTACTTCCTAAAATACAGGAAGATTTTAGGAAATCATTCAGGATGGATCTGCTCTCATTTCGTGGAGTACTCCTCAAAACTTACATTCATCAGATCATAGCTTTACATTGTATTGATATTATTGGGTGTACTTTGGCAGAAACAATTTAGTACTTACCTTCTTTCACCTTTTAAAGTTAAGTAAAATGAAGTCAGATATTGCCTTTTTTAAAGAATATTTCTGAATTTATTATAATTCTGAAGAAACAACGTCCTAGACTTGTACTCCTTGGGGTACTTTAGTTTCCCTAATCTGTTCACACTGCTGGGGTTTAGGAAGATAAACCAATTTCCATCTCTTGAGCTGAGAACAATCATCAGGGTGGACAGTGTGACTAGTGGCCAAGATAGTCTCTGTTTATTCCTACTATGAGAAAACCATGAGTATGAATAAGTAAACCATGTGTGGGAAGAAGGAAAATACACAGCCACCTTGAAAGTGAGGCAATAGGTAGAGTTAGGCTAGAATTTTTAAGTCTAATTTGCTTATCATCTGTCTCTTTTGAAGCGTGCATGTCTGATTTGAGTACAGCCAATATAACATGGCATGTTAAAGAAATGTGGCTAATTCCAAGGAAAATCTGACCAAAAAAAAAAAAAACAAACCCTAATACACTAAAAGCTTCTCTAAAAGGGTCTGCAAAACAACTAATATACATTCAATTTGAGATGATTAATTTGAAGCACTGCAGAAATGGATGAGTGTAAATGAAAACAGAGAAGAGGATTTGGCTATCATCTCAACTGCTTCATCTGGCTATTCATTTCCAAGTACATAGATTTGGATATGATAGATAAGAACAATAACCTTGAATAAATTATATTACATGATTATTTTCACAGAATGGATAGCTTTAAATAGATGAAATATTAAAATCTTCAATATAATTCATATATATAATATCATTCCTAATCATTCATATATATAGTGTAATTGCCAATATATATTTAAATCTCTAAGATATAAAATGCAGGGAAGTATTTTCACTGCATCTTTAATTTTTTTTCCCTTCTGTTGCATCATAGTAAATATTTCCAGTCTTTTTCCCATCATTTTTTTCCTTCCTCCTTGGAAGATGTCTGTCTCTCACAGAACAAAGGAAATGATAGATGTGAGCTCCTCTGATTGCTCAGAAAGCAGACACAGTAATGACACTCAGAAAATTTCTCTTCAGCTCAGAAATCAGATCTAGTACACAAGAAACAGTCAAGTTTTGGGGCAAAATTTTGACTTTCCCTAAGGTCTTGGGGTTGTTAACTAAAATACATTAAATAAAACACCTCAAATGAGCACTTTTCAACCTAAAATCTATGCCAGGCAGGATAATTGAATTGCTAGTTTTGTTTAAAACAATGATTTAAAATTGAATTTCTATCTTTGTTAAAAAAAAGAAAAAAATTTAAAATTATTATTTTTGAGGCAGAATAGAGAGAGAATCAGATAAGAATTTGATCTCTTTGTTACTAATGCAGTATCGAATCAGCAACACACACTGGCATCTGAATGCCTAAGAAATGCAGGATTTGGAGGTTAATTGACTCACTGACACCTGAGATTGGATTTGTCCCCAACTTTTCATAAGTACAGAGACTCTGGGTAGATACATGTGTGAGTCTGTGTGTCTGTGACCTAATTCTGACTTTCCTCCACCTTCAGCTCAGAGGACAGCCACTCTGAAGGAGTTGTGACCAAAAGATGTCTGGGGAGAGAGAGTTTGCAGTGAAAAACAGAGATTCTGGGCAAGTGAGGAGCATGCTTTAATTTTTTACTTAAGCTGTGTGCAGATATTCCTGGGTCCAGATATAATTTCCCCTTGTATTGCCAAGAAATTAAGGGTCAGTGACTTTTGTATGCCAAAATTCACCAAAAAGATTAAGCCATTTGTCTACTGAAATTGAAAATTTGCCAAAGTCGTGGAAAATAGGTTGATAATTCCTTGCTAGAGAGGTAGGATTGAAGTTTTCAGGATTGGGACTGTGATCAGGTTCGTGGAATGCTACTCAGCCTACAGTGGGCAGCAAGAATCAGGTGTCCCAGGATTTTAGTTCCCTAATTTCACTGCTCCTACCAGTACCCATTTTTCTGTTCAAGCCTTACATAACTTTACTGGTTGTATTTATAGTGAGTAGAAACAACAGATCTAAGAGAGACTTACTAAACAAAAAAAAAAATCACATATATTTGCTTATAATTGCTTAAACAATGTCCAGAGCTTAACTTACAGAATTAATTCATTTTTCTGTTAGCTTTGGCTCAGGGTTATGATTTTTTTACACTATTTACTAATGTACTAACTGCTGGGTATTTTGTGCTTCTATTTCAATCAATGCCAAGGCCACACAGACCTCAGCAAAACCAATTCTGAATTCTGGAAATCATTTAATCATTGATATTCATTTCTTGTTTTGATTCATCACATCATTTATTCTCTTCCTGGAAATAAAAAATGCCATTTTTTTTCCTTCTCTCACACTTAAGATGTTAGACCTGAAGCCCAAATAAGTGACCATGCAGTGTGTGGCTTATAAGAATTATTTCTGATAAGTAGTAAATTGCTGCAGCCTTTAGCTTCAACCCCAGCTGAAGGATTACTGCACTCCCCTACTAGCATAGCTAGATTGACCCAAGCACTATCAGTGACATTTTAGCCAAATTTACCATATTATTTAATATACCCATACTACTCTCCTGACTATTTGGGAAATTTATGTGTCCCTGAGTACTCTGAGAAGCTCTGCTTTGCTTTTCCCCACTGCCTGCAAGTGTCCCTATAAATCTTCACTCCCATCCAGTATTTGTTTTGATTTTAAAAGCAACTCAAAAATACCTCTTCTGCTGCTCCCACTCCTAAATCTTCTGTTTCTGAAGAGGTGCCTGTTATCACTAGCATATATTACATATTTGTACAGTGTCTTGGCTCTCCATATGCTGAAACTTCATCCACTCTTGATATCCTCAAGTCTTCTAGTATGCACTTTCTTTCCTTCTCTCTTCTCGCCCTTTGTACAGTTCTTGTATCATTTGACTTCTTCCATGTGTGAAGCTATTGTAAGGAGATATCTGATCCCTTCATAATAATCCTAGCATCCTAGTGTTGGAAAGGACCTTTGGAGGTCATCTAGTCCAATCAAACAATTCTTCCAACACCTTATAACATTACCATGAAAATAATGGGTTTCATTCTTGCTCTTAAATCCACCTTTTTTGGTGTGTGTGTGGGGTGTTTCTTGTGGGTTTGGAGTTTGGGTTTGCATGAGTGTGTT
Organism: Bucco capensis; assembly: GCA_013396975.1. NCBI lineage: Eukaryota > Metazoa > Chordata > Aves > Piciformes > Bucconidae > Bucco > Bucco capensis. Next base: position 710,770 of record VWZO01021698.1, on the reverse strand, counting down.
GTTTCATTTATTTTAAGCAATATATCTACCCCTATTTCACCTTATTTTACAGCTATAGTACTGGAACTTGATGGAAAGAACCATATTTCATTCTTAAGACCTTTAAGTTCTGCTAGCTTTCTGTCCTCAGACAAGAGTATCAAAGATTATACCAATTTATTTTTATTCTCCATTTACTGTTTCTTATTCATTTGATGTTTTTTTTCCCTTTGCTGTTTTTTTCTTTGCTTTTTCTTCTCAGTAAATTCAAGCAACTTACAGATTCATCCAGTGAGAAGTCTGAAAATACCCACTTGTGTTTTCTATTCAAAATCCAAATTCAACTTCTAGGACTCATCATTTATTTAGGCACATTCTTTATTTGTCCGTTCCCCACTCCTGCTGCCCTGATTATCTGACACTAAGGCATCATGGAAAGGAAGAAATCAAGGCTTAGGCTCTTCTATTCCTTCATGTCTTTCTGCTCTTTGTTTGTAACAAAGGTTTCCTGAAGTCAGCTTGTGTGTGATGAGCTAACTTGGGTGAAGCTGAGGTCATCAGGAACTGCTTGGCAAGGCCATGGAATCACAGAATGGTTGAGGTTGAAAGGGAGCTCTGGAGGTCATAGATCCAACCCCACTCCTCAAGCAGAATCACCTGGAGCTGGTTGCTCAGGGTCATGTCCAGACCAAGAAGCAGGGGCCAGACACAGTGGTGCCAAGTGACAGGTCAAGGGCCAATGGGCACAAACTGGAACCCAGGAGGTTCCATCTGAACAGGAGGAAATCCTCCTTTGTGGTGAGGCTATGCAGAGAGGTTGTGGAGTCTCCATCTCTGGAGAGATTCCAAACCCACCTGGAGGTGATCTGGGGTATCCTGCTCGGGGTACCCTGCTTTAGCAGAGGGGTTGGACTACATGATCCACAGAGGTCCCTTCCATCCCCACCATGCTGGGATTCTGTGACGGATTACAGCAGGAGAGTTTAGACTCCAAAAAGACTAAGCTCCTTAGAAGTTGGGTAAACACTGGTGTAATGTTTAGCCTCTTCTAGGGATTGAACCTACCACACTGAGATTCAGTGTCAGAGGAATCAAAATGACCTGACTGTGATTTTGGATTCCTGTACACTTCCCTGCAGAACAGTATAGTATGGCATATAATTATATTTAATTATTATGTGAAACAAGGCTTCTTTCAACAAAGTCAGCATTTCTGGTTCCACCATGTAAAAGGAACTGAAAAAAAAGAGCAATTAAAATGATCAGAGTTATGGAAATACTTACACATATTAAAAAGTATTCAATAGATTAGGGCACTGCATTATGGGGAAGATATATGAATACGATGAAGCAAAATAAAACAATACAATACAATAACAAAGAAGAGTGAAAGGAGCAACTCATAAGAGTCTAGATAATCTTTAGCCACCCTGGAGAAAGCACACAGAGAATTATTGATCCCTCTGCATTCCCACAGAAGAATATGGGCTATCAGATGAAAGAAGCAGCTGGAAAGTTCCAAACAAACAAAAGGAGCTACTTCTTTCAGAAGGTAGAGCTAATCTGTAGAACTTCTCACTGTACACTGTGGAGGTTTGAAAATGTCATGTGTCCCAATTTATTGAGAGGAAAAAAACCATAAATACCAAAAACTCCCATTCAAGAAGTCTAAATTACAGCAAAAGACTGGATGGACATGGGAAATGTGATTAGATGCTTGCCTGGTTCTCACCCTCTCCCCCTGAGCTCTTCTGCAGGGCATTGTCACAGACAATATATGAGACTTAGGCAGACCTTTGGTTTGAACTGTTACGGTTGTTCTTATTTTCTTATGGTTTTAAACTATATGTTATTTCAAAAATTCCAATATATGATATACAGGTCATATTCAGTCCCTGAAACTTTCACACCAAGCTTAGCCCTTGGGGTCTCTTACATAAAGCCTGAGACCCGAGCAGGGCAGGTGCAGGATTAAGCTATTTAGATCCTAATTAACAGCCAATACAAAAAAAGGGGAGGTTGGGGTTTCTACCCTCCCTGAACTTTGAGCACCTGAGCTATCTGGGGTGGTGGACTAGGAACTCTCTTGGTGAGGATCAGCAACCTGTCTTTGCTGCTGCAGGACTCTGTTCTGCCTTTGATCTCAATCCAAGAGTTGCTGACTCTGGTTCCAGGATCCAGCCCCTGAGTCTGATTCCCATCTGCTGGTGAGTCCTCCTGCCACAGAATCAATGGTGAGGGTGAGGTAGTTGCCATCAAGGGGGTTTGGGTGTGCTATTGGTTTTTTTTGTGTGTATATATATACACATATATTCCATTTTCTTGTTATTATTTTCATTAAAGTAGTATAAGTTTCATTTCCAATCCACAAGTCTCTGTGTCTCTGTTAATTTCCCCTTTCTCTTTCTGGAGTGGGGGAAGAGGGATAATAGAGAATATCTGTCCCTGGATCAATGGTTGGCCCAGCCCTAACCCTAGACAGAGGTGAGGCACCAAGCAGAAGAGTGGCATGATTTTTGATGGAGCACAGCATTGATTCTCAAACTCCCTTTTTACAACTATTCAAGTTCCCTCCAGAAACTCTTTGTTCATGAAACTTTTAGATGCTTCAGTTGAAAAGAGAGATGCTTTCAAGGGAGATGTTTTAAGGAGGTTTAGGAAGTTTTCTGGAGAGCCTTTTAACAATCATGCATATTCACTCTATTTATATCCTTGTGTTGTACAGGTCAAAGTGGAAAAAATAATGCTTTTCATTGTAGAATTCTTCTATATGTTTCTTTTCTGATTATGGTCTTAACTTTTCATTATCAGGTGTGGTGATCAGATCTGGAAATGAATAACAATATTTAGCCCAAATTAATTGTTTGGGAAAAAATACAAACTGACAGTTAGAAAAAAAAAAAAGAGATTAAATAGAAGCTTTGACAAGTATAGCAACAAAAATTGAGGCATAGGTAAGAGAAACAAGCATAGTAATTGTCATTAGATACGGAATAATGACAGTGTGATCAAATTAAGCAAGCCATCCTTTAGATTTCCCAAAGTTTATTAGGATTTTGAAACTGGGTTAGCAATCAACATAGTGTACCATCAGGAGATTAAATTGATTAGTACTTCTTCAAAAATATATAGCAAATGGCTGTGTTAATCAAAGCAAATCAAGCTACAGGTTCTATTAATAGTGAAAATTACAAGATTTATAAACACTTTTTTTTTCTGGTCTATGTTTAAATACATTTTTCTCTTCTTTGCCTAGTAAAAATGTTTAAGCCTGACAAAATAGTCATAATCTACAACCTACATAGTAAAAGGCTTTGATTACAGTAGAATTACACCAAAAATGTATCATTAAAAGGCATTGGACAGACATAAAACCTAACCTTTGGAGCTGAAGAATACTTAATATTCTCTTCATGATCATGCAAGGGGAAATTCTTTGCTATGGAATAGCTATTTTCCTGTTAAGCAGGCTATTTCATCAATGATTTATTCCTGAGATGTAATAGGTCATTTAAAATGGTGGTTTAAAAGTTAGGCCTTTTTATTTTCTCTCTCTCTCTTTTTGTTTAATTTTCTCACAGGCAGTTGGTAATTATCATGGTCCTGCAGTTTCTCTGGAATGCTGTGGAGGGGTCAAATGCCAATGGAACCCTGCTTTATAGGGTAATTAAGACAGTAGACATGGTTATTAAATACATCGTGCTAAACTAAACTGGAATGCTGTGAAAGATCCAAAAATCATACATAAAACATGAGTATTCGGGGAGGAAAAAAAAAAAAAAAGACAAGAAAAGAGGTTTTCTACAATCATATTTGCAGTAAACAGCTCTAGCTGAATTGTGCCTGAAATTCTGCCATTTATCTGCAGGCTTGCTAGGTGTTTTCAGGCATATTTTTAAAGCTGAAAATAAAAGCACTAAATGTGTTTTGGGTGCCCAGAAATCTAGTGAAGTAATCAAAATGCAACCTCAGAGTGCTCAGGATAGCTAAAGAATGTAAAATAAATAATAAAATACAGACCCCAAACCTCCCCAATGAATAGAAGCTTCTGTATTCATAATAACCATGCAGCATGTGCATGTACTCAGATAGGATGATGGATGTAAGTTTAATGTGAATAACAAATGAATTTTGGAGAATCCTGCAGAAAATAGCATGGAATTATAGCCTCTTTTTTTTTTTTTTTTTAAAGGTATTACCAGGTGTAGTGGAGTTGTTCATTCATGCCTATGTGAACATTTTGTATCCTTTAGGCCAAGTATACAGGCAGGATTTTGTCTATTAAATGCAAAAATTAAAGGTTTGAGCAACATAGGTGATACTACCAGAATGAAAGGTGAAGCACTGCAACTTGTAGGATAGTGTATTCCCCTCAGAATAGAAACTGAATTTGTCTTCAGGCTTTTTCCTTACTGAAAAGACAGAAAAATACAAATTCTTCCTAGAAAAATGGTGCTGAGTATCCAAAAGCGGTAGGGAATACACTTGGGAAAATGAGGCAAATCTAAAACACAAAATCAGATTTGTATATGTGTTTCAAGATTATATTCTCTTTGTTTAAAGTCTGGGAGATGAGACATGCAAATTTTTTGGCAAACCTATTGCATCAGTAGAAAAGAAGAAAGAATATGCCTCTCCCCTATTAAAAAAAAAAAAAAAGAAAAGAAAAATAAACCTAAATATTTCCAGTTCTAACTGTAAAACTGGAAGCCAGAATGTGTAGTTGACAGGCACAGAGCCAGCTGACTTGAAACCACTAGCCTTTCCATCAGATCACTCTTCCTACTTCCACATGGAACACATTTGAAGTTAACAATGTGTAGTTTGGCAAATGAATTGTTTTTCTTTGGCATGGAGCAGTTGTCTCATTTTTTTTTTCCTTTAAAAAAAAAGTATTTTTGCCTGCTTATATATATATTTATAGATGTATATACCCTGTGTGTGTGTGTGTGTGTGTCAACATTCTTTTGAACTTTAAAAACACTTGTTACCTCAAAACATTGAGGCTTTAGTTAGAAATTGCATTGTGGCTATTTAGTTTTATATATTGGCTATTTTGTTTTATATATTTTGTTTTATATATGCAGATATAAATGATGGAAATTGATATGTAATTATCTTTCCATTAGCTGGCTTAACTCATCCAGTTTGTTTACTTAAAGATGTACATAAATGCCTATAAAAAATGTTGATCAAGCTACTTTAACACAAACAGGTCTCCTTCCTTAGGCATTTCAGTAAGTCTCGCTTGCTATCAGAGTATTTGGGTATAGATTCTGAGAGAAATTAAGATTAAAGCTGATATTTTGCTGTTACTCCAAAACCTGGCCGTTTCAACATGTAATATGTTATAAACATATATGTTATATAGATATATCTATTTATAGAATGAAAAAGCAGCAGAATGGAATGCTGCTCATTCAGACATTTCCAGCTGATTTATTCATTCCCCAAAAAGCAGAAATGCAAATTTCCAGCCCTTGCTTCCCCATGAAACAGAAGAGATCAGTGCAGCAGCTACTGGGCTGAGAGCAGCTAGAGCTACTGCTGCCTTCCCCATAAAGCCAGCCATTAAAGGAGAAGTAGTTTATTTCTCCTTCTGCAGCAATCATAAACACCAGCCATGAGCCTGACAGCACAAGCTGTGCTGCAGTAAATTCTCCTCCTTTTTACTGGCCATTCTGAAGCTGCCCAGTCCAAGTTACTGTAGCTAAATCCCATCTACATTGCATGAAATAATCCTGCTCAGAAGATGGTATCACATTCAGGCACAGCAGGGTGTGCAAATGCCTATAAATCAAAACTTAGCATCTGAAATATCTATTAAAAAAAAATAAAAAAAAACACTAAAAAAAAAACCCCAACCCTCTGCAAATTTAACCATGACCCTTTTGCCAGACAATAGGCCTTCATATGCTCTGCAGCTTAGCAGACACTAAGGAATTTTGTTTGGAAGTGATAGCTACTGTCTATGTAATATTTAGGAGCTATTCATGGAGCATCTGGCAGGAAATAAAAGAGTTTCCCTCCTCTAACATATGCTAAAGAAGGATGTGGTCCTGTGCCTGCTCCTCCTCCTCTGCCTCTTTGCAAATAGCACAACAGAAGAGACAGTTGTTTCTGGCTGCCCTGCTGCCTGTCAGGGGCTGTCAAGTGAAATCCCATGAATTATTGCTCTTCCAGATGTAAGAGATTTCCAGGCTGCCTTTAAACTGCCTGTGGTTTTGTGGTAGTAGGGGAAAAGAGAGAAATGAGATTAAACTTCATCTCATCAGGGCAATCTGAAAAGATCACACAGAGGACTAATAATCACAGCTCTTTCATTCCAGAGCTGGGTGTTTGGTGATGCAGGGCTCTGGCACATGGAGTGTGGTGGGAGACATTGATTAAGGTCAAACAATGTTTGAAGATCAAAACTCAACGTTTTTTCATCTCTGGCTTGCTGCATACATTTTGTATTCTTCAAAAAAGGATCCTGCCTTGCTTTGGCCAGCTGAAAGAGAGAGGGACTCTGAGCTGAGTCCTCTAATGTGGAGATGGCAGCACTTCTCATCACATAGGCTCAGGAAAGCCAAAGAATTAAATGCTCACCTAAAATTACCAAGCCAATGTCCTATGGCATCTCCTAGGATGTAAGCAGGCACCAAAAAACACATTTGTCACTTGGGTTTCTCCAGAAATGTCTGTCTGTGATTTGCAGAACTTGCATTTTTCTTCCCCCACCCCCTTCTCTTATTTTTCCCTTTTTCTCTTATTTCTCATCTCTTTTTCCCTTTTTCCCTCTCTCTCTTCCTTTTCCCCCTTCCCTCTCTCTCTTCCTTTTCCCCCTTCCCTCTCTCTCTTCCTTTTCCCCCTTCCCTCTCTCTCTTCCTTTTCCCCCCTTCCCTCTTTCCAGAATTGTTCCATAGTTGTATTGCTCACTCCTAAAATTTAGTTTAATTTCCAAATGAGCTTTTTCTATCCTCTTTTTGGGTTGTATATGTACAGATCCAAGAATGCAGGGAGAGAGACTTAGCAATGTAATGCACATAGCTACCTGAAAACTATAATAGCTGTAGCACAAAATAGCATAAAGCTTTAAAACCTAAGCACTGTCAAATGATTACTAGTTTGGGTTTTTTTATGGAATCAAGACAAGTAGCTAGGCCCCTGAAATTTCCCTTCAGCCCTATTAGCAAAATATTAATTATAGATAAGGAAAACAAGTTGCGCCCAAACCACCTGGAAATAATTGACACTTAGATCAGTAAAGGAATTGCCCTTACTCAACCTGTGTAGCTTTAGGAATAAGGAATAGTGTTAGCCACCCAAGCTAGATTCTTTCCACATTGCAAAGAGTCTCAAATGTGAGGAGATCCCAGGAAAACAGTGATGAAAACCACAGGTAGCAGAGCTGCAAGTGGCTCAGGTGAAAGCACTTATCACTTTTTATGGATGCATATTAAACCCTAGTGGAAAAGAGTCCTGCACTGAAAAGAAATTCATTATTTGTCACTGGTTTTCCTCAAACATATATTTTTTTTTGTGCTGTGGGGTGCAAGTGAAAGAGCACAGATGAAAAAATGATCATCATATGTGAGGCAGGGACAGGGACTCTTTTTTTCTTTTTCCTTGTGTTCTGGGTGAAGTTGCCTTGAGCTGAAAGCTCTGCTTCTTGAGGATTAAGGGATTGAAAAGCCAAGAGTGAAGCTGCTCTAATTTAAACCCAGTCCTTCCCCAGCTCAAAGGTGCAAAATGGACTAAGTCAATCTGCTGCTTTGCTAGTTCAAAAATAATTTTACCTTTTCCAAGTTTTTGTCCTATTAAGATTCCAAAGAGGTCATTAGATTGAGAGGAAATTTACTCTCTTGATTCTTTTAACCCTGAGATCAGAGCTGTGAGAGATGGAACGTGTGGACATGGTTTCAAAATGCCATCTAGGTGATGTATAGGTAAATGATAAAGATAAAATGAATCAATCAATACCACTGATGTGGATTTTCTTGGTTAGAAAAATCTCTTGTCTCCAGAAGGACTTGCAGAGCAGTTTTCTATTGCTATTCTTCTAACAAAAAATATGGGTTTCTATGACTAAAGAGTCATAAAAAGTATCAGATGAAACCAAGTTAGTTCCCAAGACTGCAAGAGAAGAGGGAGCATTAGGTTCTATTGCAGATAATTAATACATTCACTAGTCAGAAAAAATGCAGTTAATTACTGGGTGGATGTTGAGCTGATTGCAGGTTCTGAGTTTCAGTCACAAAATGAACCAAATTCACATTTCGGGCCCTTGGTTTCCTTTTAAAGTTGGTCACAAAGGCTCAGTACATAATTCTAAGCAAAACAAACCAAACTTAGCTTTTACAAAGTTATTCCTAGTGGAAGATCATGCTAAGGCAGCAGCAAATGAAGCCCCAGCTGTGTGGTTAGAAGGGACCTGCCTTTGGTTCCTGGGTCTGAGGTCCCACTGGTAGGTGAGAACTGCCACAGAGGATCAGAGTAGTCCTGTGGCTACAGAGAGCAAGTAGCTCTGTGTCTATGGGGAGGAGAGTCCCTCCAAGCCACTTGCTGTTCCACAGAGGGTAATAAGGGAGCTGTAGTTCTTTGGAATAAGTTGGGTTTTGTGTTGTTTGTTGTTTTCCCCTGAGGGAAAACACACAAAGATATTCTCTTGTGATATGTGTTGAAATTTTGCCTCAACTTTGGGGTTACCCTGCACAGTTTCCATGCAGGTGAGGGCAGTGGTTAGATCTTGTATGTGTAAACCACCTCCTCTCCCTGCTTTAGAGCTCTGACCCCCTCCTTAGCCATCCATCCCATGTGGAGCTGGCAACCAGCAATAATTCCAGCACTTCCCATTGCTAACAACAAAGGCTAACCTGGAGGACTTCCCCCTCTCTAGAGGCAGAAAGCAATTCATTTTCCATATTCAGGATGCTTGTCTTGAGAGGAACAACCTGCCAATCATGCCCAGTGGTGCTGAGTGATGGAGGGGGAAGGTGGTTTTATCACACACAACTCCTCCACTTCTCTTTGGTCAGGTGGGGACTGGGTTCAGAGATGAAAGGTCAGTTCTTTATCCACTAAGCCCTCTAGATATTCCAAAATCCCCCGTACATTACAAATTTGAACAGTTTAAGCTCTCTTAAACAAAAGAATCTCTTCCTGAGGTCGAGTCGACAGTGTATATAGATACAGAGGAGGAGAAACATGGGAAAGGTCAGGGATATGACCTTTTACCATCAATAGTTTTATTTATTGACAAGAAGTCCAGTTTAAAAGGGCTTAATGAAAAAGCAAGAGAAGAAGCAAGGAATCTGTTCAACTGGGTAAATTTGACTGGCTAAATAAATTGTGTTGAGTGCCTAAGAAATTGCAGTTGTCCTGGATGTTTATCTTTAGCAGAGGAAGCAGGGTCAGAAATCAGCAGCACACTGGTTACACTGGCAGTCCACAAACTAGTTCCTCGCTTTTCCTTTGCCACTTAAAGCAATTAAATTGTGTTTTTATTTGCCTTAATGTTTTCTTCCTTGTCACTTAATTGTTCTGTTACCATAAGGAAGATTCCACCACCTCCCTGGGCAGCCTGTGCTAATGCCTGATAACCCTCTTGGGGAAGAAATTCTTCCTAATATCCAAGCTGAACCTCCCCTGGTGCAACTTGAAGCCATTTCCTCTAGTCCTATCACTTGTTACTTGGGAAAAGAGACCAAGCCCCACCTTACTACCACCTCTTTTCAGGACCTCTGTGTTTAGGCAAACTATGAAAGATGTCTTGATCAAAACAGGTACTTAGTGTTCTCTTTAGGTAATTATACAACATTTCCAGCACCAGAAGACTCACTGGTTTCACTCAAAAGGGTGAATCTTGGTAATGACAAAACCTATTAAAAACTTCACATTTTTTTTTTCATGGTGTTTTTTATTGTATTTTCAGTATTGGTGCTCAGTCTCATTATATAGTGAGGTATCTGAAGATTGAATCATCAGTTCTTTCACACCAGGGCAGATTCAGCTTGGATATTAGGAAGAATTTCTTCACCCAGAGGTTTATCAGGCATTAGCCCAGACTGCCCAGGGAGGTAGTAGAATCACCATCCCTGGAGGAGTTCAAAAACCATGTAGATGTGGTGCTTGGGGCCATGGTTTAGTGATGAGCATGGCAGTGTTGGGTGGCTGGTTGGACTGGATGATCTCAGAGGTCTTTTCCAACCATCACGATTCTCTGAAAGCATTAACTAGACTCTTCTTTGAAGGAAATACAGAATTGCCTAAAACATGTGTATTGTGAGTAATTTCTTCATCATTTCAGTGATCTCATTGGAAAGGAATTTCACACACAAAGGCTCTGTGCACACACAGCTAGCTAGGTTATGAATAAATTCTCTAGTGTCATCCTGGCTTATTTTTTAAGAGAAGCTGGAATGCCTCTCAGTTCATCTGCATCACCTTGTGCAGACCAGGCTTTTTGTGTAGTCTCATTACTGTGGTGAAATGCCTCTTCAACAAAGGTCACTTACAGTCCTTAGAGTCCCACAATAGGCTGAAAGAGAGGAAAAGATGAGTAATGTGGAACTGGAATAAAGAATTTTTGCATAATTTGTGCCTAACCTTGAAAAACACCCTCAGATTTCAGCTGTTCCAGAGGATGCAGCAGCACAACTTCTCAAGGCCTTTTGTCTGCACACCTCACTGCCTGCCACAGGCTTCTTGTCAGTGCTTAGTAACCACAGGTGGGGAGTTATTGTATTTAGGGATAGGTGTATTTTGTTTTCCCTTTTTTTTCCTCCTTCACCAGACCCTGATGAACATTCTAGCCTTTCTAGCTTCCTCTTTTCATTGTAGGAAGCCATTTGTTGACCTTTCCCTATCCCAAGACAAAAGTGCCAAGGAAATGTACTTTGTTGTTGTTATTGTTACTACTTTTCCTGAGCTTCTGGACAGATAATGTCTACCTACTCTGTGCCTGAGTGTCTGAAGGACACCTTCAAAGAATAAATGGCTCCACTCCAGTTCCACAGATGGGGAAAGGTGTTACTCTTACCCTGTCAGATTAACAAATACCTATTTCTTTAAGTTTGCAAAGAGAGCCTGGTAAAAGTCTTGTTAAAATGAGGAAATAGTTTTACTACTTTGGTTTGGTTTATTTGGGTTTTTTTCCTTAAAATGTTGCTTTTTGGTGATCTGGCATTAGGAAGATCGTTATGAAGGGAACTAGAAACTCAAGAATTAGCTTTATCACAGTGATGAGCACCCATAGGACTGTCTAAATTTTCATCATCTATGAAAATAAGGCCTTAAGGCTACTAGCTGATTTCTGAAAGAAAGCAGGGTCATCATTTCAAGGTGTTTTTTTCTCTTTCTTTTAAGCTCTAGATCGATTGAGATAAATCTAGGGGGAATTTTAGACTGGAAATCATAGCAAAAAAATATATTTAAATCCTTTTGCATCTAATGTCAGTTGGATGCCTTTAACTTTTCATTATGTTGAACATCTTCCCTACCTGATGCCACGCCAGAAACAGAACTTATTGTGTTACAAGAAGAATTCTGCTCCTAACTCAAGCCCATGGTTTGTTCATGCTTTTTCCTTTGGATTATATGTATTTAAACAGCAGAAGTTCAGAAAGGTTTTCTCTAAGCAGCCTGTGTCATGATGTTCTGCATCATAATATAGAGCTGAGCTGGAAAGGAGCTGTGTAGACTGCCATGGAAGTTGTGAGAACATGTTTTACTAGTACCTTAGCTGTCACTCCAGACAGTCAAATGAAGTAAGTCAATGGATCTATGGTCCAGAGGTCACAGTGGCAGTATTTCTGAAGAATTCAGAGAAGCTGTCTGGAGACTGCTAGTGTGTGAGATGGAGGAAGAAAGAGAAAGATGAGCACTGAATTCCCTAAAGCTATTCCCTGGAATCTGTTCCCTAATAAATTTTAAATGTGTGTCATAGTGGGGTAGAGAGGTCAGATTTACAAATAATTTGCATTAAGATTGGTGATATCTATCTTTCATGAGCAGGATCCCTTTCAGAGTTTGTAAAGTTTATATTCTTCACCAATACATTCAATTTTTTTTTTACTGTCTCTCTTGTTCTCTGATATTCTGTATCTGCATCATTTTTATATGAAATGAAGAGCCTGCTGTATCCTCCTTGCTCCTTCCTTTACCTGACTGCTTAGCTGTGATCTACCACAGCATTGATTGCTGAATGGGGGAGAGGATGTGTTCCCCACAGAACCTAGACAATAACTCTTGGCAGAAGGAAAAACCTGAAAGGAGATTGGGGCAAGTTGGAGTTTGATCTCTTCTCCTGAGTTACCAGTGAGAGGACAAGAGGAAATGGTCTCAATTTGCATCAGGGGAGGTTTAGATTGGATATTAGGAATAATTTATACACTGAAAGGGTTGTTAGGCATTGGCCCAGGCTTCCCAGGGAGGTGGTGGAGTCACCATCCCTGGAGGGGTTCAAGGAACATATAGATATGGTACACAGGGATATGGTTCAGTAGCGTGGTGGTGATAGGTAGATGGTTGGATTTGATGATCTTAGAGGTTTCTTCCCACCTTAATGATTCTGGAAACAGAAGGATCTGATGAGGGAATGCTTTTCCTCCAATGACCCAGATGGCTTGCCAACGACAAAGCTTTTACAGGACAGAATCTAAATGAAATAAGAAGAATGAAAGCATGAAAGAGTGTAGCCAAGGAGAGAAGAGGAACTTAAAGGAAGCAGACAAGACCCCTGCAATCACACCTTGGAGTATCTCAGGTTTGAAGTGAGGGCCTGGGGAGAGGGAGAAGAGTGGAGGCTCAGTTGGCAAGTAGTGCCCTTGGCTGACATGGTAGTTTATTTGTGAGCTTATTAAGTCTGGCCAGTCCTTTGGGAGCCTTATTGGCAAAGGTCACCAAAGACAAGATTTTGCATAATGAATACATTAAAATCTTTTTGTTAGTGCATGGGGAGCAAGAGGATAATGGCAATGAAGCTTTGGAGTACACGAAAGGAAGTAAAAGAGAATTAGTCCCTGAGGTAGCAAATGTGATCACCATGTGGACTTGGGTTTCTCTTTTAGCAAGTGAGCTCTGGGAGAGGAAAAAAAGTGCTTGGAAAGATGCTGCCTTTTATTTAGATCCATATCTACTGCACTGGATAAATAGCCCACAAAGGGCAAAAGTGCCACTCTTCTCTCTGATGCGTCATTTGTATGGAAGGATCCTAGACAGTGACTAGGAAAGGGTGGAGAATGCTCTACATATATTGGAGAAGATCTCAGGGGGGTGGAAAAATAGAGGAAAAAAGAAAAAAGGATGCCATGTCAGCATGTAGGCTTAAAGTTGCACTTAGTTATCATAAAGTTAACTCTATCAGATGTTGCCCACACATCTCCTATGGGCGTGATGCCATAATACAGCATATAGGACCTAGATGCACCTTTATTGAAGAGCCCAATAGGGTGGCAAGGATAAGCAAGTTTAGATACAGATGTGAAGATGGCAGGGTCTTCCAACTCAATCATCTGGTGAGCCAAAAGACTCAGGGCTGATAAAAGATAGCAATAGCATCTCTTAGGGCCAGTTCAAGGGTGCTAGCAAGAGAACAAAATCTCAGTAAAAAGAGATAAAACGCTGCTTTAGTTGCTAAAGTACCTTAATCTGATGAAAGCTAAGTTGTGTGAGGTTTATTTTTAAGGATTTGTCATTCTTTGCACTGGTCCTGAAGTACACATATGCAAAGGGAATATAGTAGCTGGCCCATTTGACTGGTGTCTTCAGGCAAGGTTGGGCTGGAGGAAAAAAATCAGTGAATACACCATTTTGCTAGGATGTCTTTCAATCAGTCTATCAAGATCTTTAAGGCTCTTGATAAAGGCACCCTTTTGGCAAGGACCAATATAGTAAGTACTGTGCTTTTTTTGATTTTCAGTAGATCATTTAGAAAAGCAAATCCATCCTTATTTTCAGTTCTTTGGGAGAAGACTTTCTGAGGAAAATAGATACATCTTGATAGTGCACTTAAGATTTTAAAGCCTGTGAGTAGTTGTAAAGGAGTTAGTCCACTATGGACAGTTAGGCCACTCAGAAGTTAGTCAGTGGTGAATCATTACCAAATGGAAGTTTTCCTAGGAGGCTCCTCAGAGATCTCCATTAGACTCAATGTTTTCACCCATAAATTAAAACACAAGCATAAATCATTCTTAGACAATTTGTGGGTAGTAGAAAGAAGATAATAATGAGGGCAACAGAATCCTATAAATAACAAAGCGAGAAACAGGATTTGGAATTCTTCTATCTTTATTTGGCAGTATTGAAACAGATAAGGGAATGTTTTGCCCATTTCTGTTCTTTACAGATTAAAGAGTTTTGGTTTGTGGGGTTTTTTTATTTTATTTTAAATCTAGGGATATAGAAAAGAGCCACAAACTGATTTAAGGTTTGCTGAAATGCCTACAGTGAAAGACTTTAAAAGCTTGATTGGTTTAATCTATCAAAAAGCAGTTTGAGTGGTGGCTTGACTGGGAGGTAACTGTGAAAGTAGAAGTACTCTCAGAGTGAGAAAACACTGAGTATTACAGCTCTCTTTAATCAGGCAAAGCAAGGGATAACAAGAACTAATGGCTGGAAGATGAGCTAAGCCACATGTTAACCATGAGTGGTTAACCACTGCAACAAGTTATAAAATGCTGTGATCACTTCCCTATCTTTTAATGTCTAGAGATTAAGAGCAAGTCTCTTTCTGGAATCTATGCTTTGCCCAAACAGAAATTATTGGCCTCAGTACAGAGCAAGACGATAGAATGTGAAGATCCATAAAGGAAAGCAAATCACGTAATATAATGACCTCTTCTGGTGCTAACCTCTACAAAAAAAGGGAAGAAAGCAGGAATATGATGAAAAGTGATAATCTGTCATCTTTTCAGATGACAGAGTAAACACACTCATTTGCTATTCCAGGAGGAATGAAAAGACTTGGGGATCATCCTCCATAGATAACCAGAAATCTCTTTCTGCCTAGAATTGGAAATAAAACCAAATTAACTCCAAATCACAGAACTACAAAATATGTGAAAAGAGCATCATCTAAATTTCAATTTGAAGAAATATTGCAGGTATACTTGAGATGCTGTAGAAAGACTTTTAGTTGGTGGGTTAGGGACATGCTCTGCTTTGCATCTGGGGTGGCTACTGATGTATGGTGGAGCTGCTGGGTTGAAGGCTTAGGAAATAGAGGAGGATTAGTCTACCAGATCCAAACTAGTCTAGATCCAAACAAGTTGTAAGCCACTGGTAAATTGGTAGAAATGGATCAGGTAATAACATCAGGATATGATAAGTGTTTACCCTAAGAGATAACAGAAGAGAAGTAACCAGCTACAGACTTGTGGTTAATTGTAAATATCGTGAAGAGCAAGAGCAGTGCTTTTTTCCTTACCATGAACACAGGGCATGATTTTCCTGGAGAAGCTGATCAAATTTCACAATATTGATCCAGAAATGACCAATGTTAGAGCCAACTTTCAATCACTGAAGCAGTGCAAAGCTCTCCTAACTCCATGTTTTAACTCAATTCTGTGGTTCATTTTAGTTTAAATTTCCAATGGTTTTGACCTGGAATGCATCATTTTTTTGATCAATTCTTTCTAATATGGCATCAAATTATATCCACCAAGGTTATTGAAGCAAGGACTTTCTAAACACTAAGGAAAAGGGGAGGAGAACTGGAGGAAAATATGGCATAAACAAAACTATACATGCAATTGTCAAGGACTGCACAATCTCTGTTATAAAATACACTATCCTGTGTGTTTATCTTGGCCCCAAGTGCTGATTCCCTCCAGCTTCAAGAATTATAACACTGAAAAAAACCAAACCAGCTTAAATAAGAGACAAATATGACTTCTGTTGAAAGGAAATCTATCAGTTTGGAGAATTCCTGGTGGGGTTCCTCAGGGATCAGACTTAGGACCAGTATTACTTGCTATCTTCATAATGGCTTTTGATGTAAATACTGGGAGTGTGCTAGTGAAATTTTTCTGATGACAAAAAAAAACTTTGGTGGAGTTGCCAATACTGAGGAGACCTGGAATATCATAGAGGAAGAATGAGATGACCTTGACAACTGGAGTAATAGAAGCAAGATGAAATTTAATAGTACAAAGTGTGAGGTCAAGCACTCAGGGACTAATAAGGAGAATTTCTGCTCTAAGCTGGGAGCTCATCAGTTGGAAATAGCACAGGAGGAGAAGGACTCAACGTTTAATCAGTGGCATGATGATTATCAGGAGCAGGGTGAAGCTGCTGTGAAAAAGGGAAGTGTAATCCTAGGATGTGCTGGGATGTTTGCTGGGAGGGATAGAGAGTGCCATTTGCACAAGGTCTTGCCTCTGGAATGGCACAGACAATTCTGCTGCAGGACAGTTGCATCCAAAGCAGAAGCATTTCAGATGAATAGAAAAGAGAAGTTAGGAGACAACACCTCAAAAGCATCTTAACTTCTTTAGCTTAGCAAAGTGTAAGCTGAGAGAGCAGGGCTGTGCTTCGTAAATACACTATATACAGTTACATCCTGCACTATACAACTCTTCTCAGCCCATGGAGAATGGGGAATAAGCCTTATGAAGAGCAGCTGAGGGAACTGGGATTGTTTAGTCTGGAGAAGAGGAGGCTCAGGGGAGACTTTATCTCTCTCTACAAGTACCTGAAAGGAGGTTGGAGTGAGATGGGGGTAGGTTTCCTCTCCAGGATTAACAGTGAGAGGGCGAGAGGAAATGGCCTCGAGTTGCACCAGGTGAGGTTTAGATTGGATATAAGGAGGAATTTCTTTACTGAAAGAATTGTTAAGTCTTGGCCCAGGCTGCCCAGGGAGGTGGTGGAGTCACCATCCCTGCAGGAGTTTAAGAAATGTGTAGATGTTTTAGTTAAGGACATGGTTTAGTGGCATGTTGGTGATAGGTATGGTTGGACTTGATCATCTTAGAGGTCTCTCCCAATCTTAATGATTCCATGATTCTGTAATAAGGATGTGAGTTACATTTTAGGGATGAACCACAAAAATAGGGTTAGATCCAGACTATAACTAGAACATCCTACAGAAATTCCCTTTCTAAATGAAATAAAGGAGAGATGGCTTTGGAAATGCTTTGCCCAATGGACTCAGCTGGACTCGTATTAAGAGGCAGGAAAACAATGACATAGCTGTACTATTGCTTTAGGCATGTTCAAACAAGCTAATTTATTTAAATCAGATGTATTTCTTCAATTCTGGCTTGAAAAAAATAACCAACAGCCTGACAGTTTGGTATCTTGGATGCAGAGAAGACTTCACTGACACAGTTTGGAAGCAGCACAGGATTCTTGTTTCTAGGACAGTGCCTCATATTATGCCAAAAAATGAAGTATTCAAACTAGTGGAATTCAGGGGTTTTCATGATCATTATTAGAACACTCTTTGTGCTTATGGCTATAGGACTTGTGGCTGTAGAAAGCAAAGGAAGTCAGTAAAAGGGGAAAAAAAGATATCAAAGTATATACTCCTGTATAAATAGGCATTTTTACATGAGATTTATGAGAAAATACAATGTGTGGAAAACATGCAGAAAAGGACACAGTGTAATGATTTCAAAGAATCTATGGGATGTGGAGAGGTCCAATTAACACCATTTTTCCTCCTGAAATACAAATGTAGTATAGACTCCCTAGTAAAATGTTATTTTTAATCAGTTATGGTGGGTTTTTTTCTGATTATGGAGAACTCTTAGTCTTGAATGCCTAAATTCAGGTAGATTTTGGGAAAATATAATTAGGATATTTCTTTTTTTTCATAGTTTGTTATTTTTTTTTTTGGTTTAGGGAAATATACTTGTATGATAATGGAATAATTCCATTCTGTGTCACCTCTGTCATGTATTTTCTGCTGCTATTGGACTGTATATTTTTAGGCTGGGAGAAGAAGTGAAATTATATATATAGAGAGAGCAAGCAATTAAGATCTAGAATTTTCAAGCTGTCATGGTAGATTATAGAAGAAATGGTATCTTAGTTGAATCTTACCAGTATATAATGTCACTTCTCTCTAGTCCATCTGCCTATAATCCACAGAAATAAGTAAATCAAGACCTTGAGCAATTTTTTTCCCTGTTCTTTAATCTGTCATCTCAGGGCTAGGGAATGCAGAGTCAGGAATAGCATGGGTGGTGTATAAATATAAGCATGCTCGCCTACATTTAACTTTTAGCAAGGGGCAAATGATTTGTTGTCTCTCCATGAGGTGAGTAGCTGGGAGCTTGTAGAGCTATGCCAACCATCTCAGGCAATGCACATTTAGGAGCAACACTGTGACTTCTGTCTTTTGCAAAGACTTGGCTACTTGGACTTCATACAGCTTACAAAAAGACTTTGTGATAGAGTTGGTTTGTATTTCAGAACATAAACTTACAGAGAGCATTTTGGATTATAGCTGCTACAGGACGCATGGGGACAAAAATGTCAGAATCCAGGTGGCAACATGAATGGCTTCCAAAATCATTAGAGTTGGAAGGGACCTCTAAGATCATCAAGTCCAACCATCAACATATCATCCCCATGCCAATAAACCATGTCATTAAGTATCACATCTGTAAGTTTTTGGAACCCCTCCAGGGATGGTGACTCCACCTCCCTGGGCAGCCTGGGCCAATACCTAACACTCTTTCTGTGAAGAAATTATTCCTAATATCGAATTTAAACCTCCTCTAGTGCAACTTGAGGACATTTCCTCCTGTCCTCTCACTGGTAACCTAGGAGAAGAGACCAATCCCTATCTCACTGCAACCTTCTTTCAGGGGGTTGTAGAGAGAGAGAGATAAAATGGGACATAGAGATTTTTGAGAGAAGGGTGAGTTGGCAAAGAGAGCACTCAAAAGACAGACTGGGGTGCAAAAGAGTAAAAAAAGGAGATTGAAGATATTCTAGAATTTCAGGGAAAAATATATTTTATATATGTGTACACATTTATATATATATATATATTTATATATATAAAAGAGTCAGTGCCACCTAATTCCAAGGACAGAGATGTCTGTGTTCTCAGCTGACAGATATTCACTTTGTTCACATCCTGGCTTCTTCATAGGCAATAACAATAGCATCATTTTTAAACCAAACAGATGTATTACTGACTGTGACCAGAAGCTCTAATCTCACTCTGGCTCCAGAGCTTGCCCAGCTCTAAGTTAAAGATGACAGTGAGGCAGTTTCAAATATTCATTTATTTGTTAAGAAGGGCTTTGGGAAGTTTGTAATATTTGTTGTGTTGACACCTCCAGAGAAATCAATGGAGATGTTACCAGTGTTGTAAAAAAAAGGCCAAATGAATAAATCTTTTACTAACTGTGTTGCTAAAGTCAAGTCACCAATGGAAAAATTGATGATTATTTTACTTTCTAGTGTTTTACAGGGATTGCTTTAAACTGCTACATGAGTTTGGTGGCATAAACTCTGCTCTGCAGTTGCTTTTGATAGTCTGTAGACCTGTTCATCCTCCATAGCCTTTACAGATGTCTTCTGGCAGAAGTGGCAATGTTTTTTATGTGAAAGCCATTGGTTCACGTTTAGTCAAGCAGTGGATTTGTCATCTGCAAAAGAAATCTCAGCACAACATTTAAAAATATACAAAGAGATGGATCACTAGCTGAAATCCATTTTAAATCTCTTAACATTGGGTTCAATTTGGCCTTGCAAAAGAAGAATTTAGGGTGCTTTCTAAGTATTTAGCTTTTGTTTCTTATCTGTGTTAATATAATATATGGGAAGTTGTCAATTTTCCCTTAATGGTCATAGAAAAGCTTTCATTAGCGGCCAGCATGAACTAGACCTTCCCGTGGGCAACTTGAACTCAAGAATAGACTTTTATTAAGGGTTATTTTTTTAATTGAATGAACAATTTTAATTTTTTAAAGAAGAGTAGTTGTTCCTCTTCACATTCTTTCCCCCATTTAACATCTCTGATCCTGAGGTGTTACTTAAGGGCATAATTAGTAAACATCTGGGGCTAATGTCCACATCTTAGATTCAAAGCCATGATTAACTTTTCCTTTTTATCTAAGCTTGATTTTTTGTTTTTTTCTTTCATGATCAGGAAGACTCTGAGAAACATTTAGATCTTGAATTTTTATCAGAAAAATATATTCCTATGTTTTAGCAACAACCTTGATGGTACCTGAATAAGATTTGTGTTCAGTAATGTGTTATGATGGTAACAAATCTATTTGTGAAGAGTCTCAAGCTTATGAGGAAAATTTGTTTCTCCTTTCAACAATGTCAGCATCTTTCCTAGTCATTGCAAACCACAAGCTAGGAATCAGGAGGAGGAAAGAAAATATCAGGTAAAAAAAGGGTATCTAACTAATAAACCACCCAAATTATCTCTCTCCTATTTCCATGTGATTTCAGCAATAGCAGAATAAGTTCATTTATCCATTTATTTGCACCTCAAAGCAGAGAACTCACTCACTGCTATCACTGAAAACAGTAATGGCAATAATAGAGGTGAACTATCCAAGTGTCTATTTCAGACATGGATACAGCAGAAGTTCATAGCAGTGGATCCTATATTCAGCCCATTAAACTATGGAAGAATGCAAAACTACTGCTGAACACAGTGAGATGGGACATTGCCTGAGTCAAAAATAAACTAGTTTGTTTTAGCAAGTTCTGCATAGTTGATGCCATTGTCTATTAAATGAGATTATTTTATTTTCTATTTATTTTCTTAACTGCTGTTTTCTGCTCTGCCACCCACACTAAATCCAGAGAAAATGATGACAATGGAAATCAAATGGTTCCTGTCTATCTACCTACTTATCTATGTTTGCCACACAAAAGGACTGAAGTTGTGTAGTTAATATCTGTAAGGTCTTTTGAGGAACTGGAATTAAAGTCTTATAATAAATAGCCTTATTATTAGACATTTATAAACTTTAATCACTATTTATTGCACCCTTTATGAGGACAGTACCTGGCTTGGCACTGATGAACATTAATCCAGAGAGAAAGAACAGCTTAGGAACATAATTAGGACATAGTAAAAGAAATACTGAGGTAATAGGTTTGGGTTCAGTTCCTCTACAGAAATCAGTGGAACTCAACCTGTGGAGGAATAAAAGCAGTATATTTTTAATCTTGCTCAGATCTTAGCCTATTGACTCAACCAGTAAATATCTAATCTGGTTTGAGAGTTGTTGAGCAGTGCCAAACACACCATCCAAGTGCTCTTTTGTGGGAGGATTGCATGCAGCTTGTGTTTATGGTGTAGGCAGTTATTTGAGTTGATTAGCTACAAACAGTTCATGAAACAGAAATAATTGCTCTCCTTCACTCTAAATACAGGCAGTTTTCTTCACCACTTGCTGACTCAGCTTCACTTGTGGTCTGAACGATGAAGTCACATGGGGTTGGGGTTGTTTTTTTCACATTTTACTTTCATTTGTAAGGTTGGGAGGAATAAGAGCAGCAGTTTGTTATAGCTTCCCTTGTTCTGCTGCCCTGCTCCTGAAGACAAGAGGCTAGAGAATCCCTCTGCTGTCTACTGGAGTGAAGAAGTCACCAGGAGACTTTATTTTGCAGAGCTAGGGAAGGAGGAGACAGCTGGTCCCTTCCAATCCAAACCATTCTAGGATTCAAACAAGCAAAAGCAACCTAGGCATAAAAAGAACTCAAAGGTACAAAGAGTGGAGTACCAGCAAAAACAAAGAAAAAAAAAATACATATTCCAAAAACTAAGAACTAGGAGGAGGACCTTGCAAGAGAGCATAGGTTTAACCTCTGTTGATGTTCAACAGAATAAACTGACTTGAGGAACCACTTTTAAAAGGCAACTTTTTATGAGAGACTAAAACCAGCTTTTTGGAAGTGGGGTAGAGCATCTTTAGCACCAAGTTGATCTGCCAGTGACTGCTCTCACTCTCAGGGCCTGGTGGAAAGTGCTGTGCAGTGACACACAGCAACAACTGCAGGATGTTCATGTCCAGGCAGGACTGTTAAGATGGAAAAAGCTTTGCTTATATGGCACTTGAGGCAGCATCCAGCTACTGCACAAGCAAGCCATTAGTGCTGTATTATGAAAAAATGAGATTGTAATTAGATGCCTTTGATTCTTCTAAAGGCAGAATGAGTTGCACATTTCTGGCTGCCATTCCCAACCAGTGAGATCACAGCAAGCAGCAATGCTCTGTCATTCCCTACTCATTTTTACTCCATTAATAACTTGCACCTCATCCCTGGGCAAGATTATCAGTCATCAGTGATCACCAAATCTCTCTGCCAGGGCTGATAAGATTTCTCAGACAAAGATAGTAAGTTTTGGGTTGTTTTGAATTTCACAGACTGTCTCTAGGTTGAAGAGGGCTCTGGATGGCTGTAGACTGGTAGCTGCTTTGCCTCAATAGGGATCAGCAGTGATCCGTTTTGCTAGCTGTGTGGAATGGCATAGGACCATCAGAAGAGCTTTCTCTCACTCCACAAGGTGAGAAGACTGTCCAGAATATCCCATGAACCTCAATTCCCACCTGTTGCAGTGACAAATAGAGTTAACTCCCTTGCTCTGCTGGGCTGTAGGACTGGGACATCCTTCACTCCTCTAGTTTAAATTTCCCTGTTCTCTTTCTCTGTGCCTAGAATAATTACAGAATTGGGTCTAGGAGCTGTAAGTACACAGCTCAAAATGGAGATTAAGGTCTACATTCACTAGCTTTTCCCTAAAATTCTCAGTTTTACCATAGGACATCACAAATGATGTGAGAAATGAGGCATCTTTTGCTGATTGGCAGGGCACAAAGAATCACAGCATCATTAAGGTTGGAAGAGACCTCTAAGATCATCAAGTCCAACCATAAAGGAGGAAGAAGGTGAGATGTAATTAGTACTGTGCTCTTAGCTGTGATATTCAAACTGCACAAAGACACAAAAGTCCAATGAATCCAAAAGGCTTAGATTTGTTTAAAAAAAAGAATAAGATGCTTGAAAACTTCAACAAACTTCACCAGAACTTTCTTCTGGAAGGGAGCAGGGTCCAAAAAAAAAATAAAGGGAAGTCTTTTAAATTAGCATTTTTTGTGCTCAAAGATCTTGCCTTTACCTGGAAAAACTGAAACACCTTTCAAGAACATTGCCAAATTCCTTCAAATACTAGGGGGTGGGAAGGATTGTGGGTGTCAACATAACAGATGCAAAGTTGTCTCTTTTACAGACAGAAATGAACACAAGCTCTGTCTGCCAAAGCACAAACTAAGTAGTAGTTAAGACCAAAGACTGCTTTTTCCCAATGTTATGTTTTGTGGCATATTATAAAGCATCCATTACGCAGCCTGAGAAATTGTTAGCAAAAAGTCTTAAAAACAACTGAAGAAAGTGCATGCAGCAGAGTTTGGCATCAGCTCTCTAAGCTTCCTAAAGGTGACATCACTAAATCCAGAAAGCCTCTAACATATTTTAAGCTAGCTATGTAAGGCCAATCAGAATCAGCCCAGTTCTTAACCATAAACAGCATTGCCTCTATATTAAATAATTTGAAAAGGTTAGATGAAGAGAAAATAGAAGAATATTATCCTGCATCTTTTGTTTGTTTCATTTGTTGTCAACTGTTTGTTTTCTTTTTCACCTACCTATGGTTTGCTTATCTTCTGTTCATTTAATTGATAAACACAATGAAATTTTGTAAATGCCTGGTATTTTTATTCAGAAGGGGAAAACATCTACTGCATTGCACTACTATTCACCTTTTTAACTAAGAGATAAATTAAAAAGAAAATGAATACTGAATTGTAAATGGGGTACAGTGCCTTGGAATGCCTTGGCTCTGCAAGGATTTATGGACCACAGTGGACCAGGAATTCAGTCTGGGTTCCCACTGTGAAACTGCATGAAAAGAGTGAATGTAATCCTTGAATCCTGATGCAATTGTTGGAATGATTCCCATGGATCTGTTGTCCACATTTTAAGGAAAAAAATGGAGAGTTCACAAAATTGCATTCCAAAATAATGTGAGAGCAGTAGAAAATTATTTGCTGTGAAGGTATCAATTCAGAGGGTTTGATTTTAAAAAAGGAGGGTGACTTGATTCCACTTTATAGATCATGGAAGAAAAGCCTCATATATAAAGACCTGATATCCTAAAGGGAGAATAATATAACTGCACCACTCCCATCATACCTTAAAAAAAACCCAGTTATACTACTAATAATTCTGGAAGCTGTCCACTGACAAATCAGAAACAAATTAGATTTCTACTAATGAAAAAAAAAAATGCTGAAATGAATTGCCCCAAAATGATGAATTCTTCCTATTGGCATAGATTCAAGATAGAATTTCACCAAATATTGCCTGCAATTTAGTCAAATAATCATTTTATTGGACTCAACAGCCAATAAATCAAATAGATAAAATGTAAGCAGAAAACTAGCTGAGAACAGAGAAGAGAAAAAAGGAAGAAATACAATAGAAAGAAATTAGAATGACCTATTGAAAATTCCATTCTCTGAAGATCTGAGCCTGACTTAGGGATTTTGTTCTAGCTCTAAGTGAGGATCTCTGCCTCTAGCCCATCTGCTCTCCTGTGGTATGTATTGCATAACTATGGAAAATGTCTTAATGTAGGTATTTTTCATTCACATAAAATTGTCTGTAAGAATTTATATCCCAGCTGCTATGATGTTAGGCAGAAACAGGATCATGTGTTGTTCTGCAAGCTGTGCACATGTTTGCTTTCTGAGGCCAAAAACCAGGATGTGGTTGGAAGAAGGGTGGGAGGAGTCAACTAGTAAAAGTGTTATACCATATGACAATGTAAAAAAAAATTAAATATATATATATATAGCAGAAGCAGAGGTTGCCTTCAGTGCTATTAGCAGTGATCTGCTGTGCACATGTGAGCATTTGCATGCTGCTGGAGCTTTAACTGAACCTGTTGTTTGTGTAGTCTAAATGTCTGTAACAATACAGCAAAACCACTTCCCTGTTGTGTGATCTGATATCTTCTGCCAAGATAAATCATTCTGAATCTGAGTGTAGTAGAAGGAAACTAAGTTATTAGGAATGCAAGGTGGCTTCCCTATGTAGGACAGGAGATAGGATGGTCCTGCCACGCTTGTGGACCTGCTGTTGGTTTAGGAGAAGTTCCTGAGCTGTTATCTGCTAGGGGGTAATGGTCTGTAGGTCATCTTAGTGGATGTTGACTATATCACAGAATTGTTAAGGTTGGAAGAGACCTCTAAGATCATCAAGTCCAACCATACCTATCACTAAAGAATGATAGGACTCATGACCTGGAAAGTATCTGACTTATAAAGGGTTTAATAGACTTCTTCCTTAGATGAGTTGTCCATCTGCTTAAGTCTGAAAATATTTTACTAGCAGACTTACTATGACCAAATAGAAAGATATTTTTGGATCCCTAAGTTGCTAGGGATCTACACTAGGTCTCCTTGAGCATTTAACTTGGGGTAGAGATTCACAGTGGAGTGAAAGGAAACAGCTTCAACCTCAGTAAATACATATAAAACATGAATTTAAAAAAGAAATATTAATATTAAAGCTGTAATTTGCTTCCAAAGCAGTTTTATACACATCTACTCTTGATATGTAAGCCAGTTGAAATAGTAGGGAAAATAGGTTTTGGGGGGAAATCACAGCATTTGTAGCTTGCTCTTTATTTCCTACATTCATTTTTTTGAATCATGTTGCAAGTTTTTAGGCTCCATATGGACACATTAATTTCTCTAGTGTGTTCAATCAAGTTTTCAGTAGTTATTCTTTTTTTAATTCTATGTTTTCAGACTGTATGATTAATGAAAGTAAATAAGTAATCACCAGATGGAATCCAATTCTGCTTCCTGAGCTTATGTAAGGGCTGCAATTAAAGTCACTTGAAATAGCAACATGTACACAAATTAGCCATTTTTACAATTAATACATAAGCCCCCAAGATGTCCCTATATATTTAAATTACTTTGGGTTTAATTAAAGGCAGATAATAAAGGAAAGTTTGTTCTGAAAGTTTAATCTAGTCTAATCTTTAATGCATCAACAATCATAGAATCATCCAGGTTGGAAGAGACCTCTAAGATCATCAAGTCAAATCATCAACCTATCACTACCATGCCACTAAACCATGTCCCTGAGCACCACATCTCTATGTTTCTTAAACACTCCAGGGCTGGTAACTCCACCACTGCCCTGGGCAGCCTGGGCCAATGCTTAACCACTCTTTTAGTAAAGAATTTTTTTCAAATATCCATTCTAAACCTTTGTATTACATTAGTAACTATGGTTTCTTATTTTTTAGTAAGGTTTGCTACCTTTTGTGGCATCTGGTGAACATCTGTCAGTGATATGGGAGACAATCGATACCCCTACCTGTCAGCTCTGAGCTAGTGCTTACCCCTGGCAAAGCAGCAGATAAGAGATACACCTTTGTCACTTCACTGATCATCTAAAAAGCAAAGTGTTACACTCCTATTTTTGATGTTCTGATAAACTCAGCACTGGTGAGGACACATCTCAAATTCTGGGTTTAGTTTTGGGACCTTCAGTACAAGACAGACATTGAGCTGCTGAAGTGTTTCCAGAGGACAATGAACCTGATGAATAGGTTTATGAGAAGCAGCTGAAGGAATGGGAGTTGTTTAGTCTGGAGAGGAGGAGATTCATGGGAGATCTTGTCTCTCTCTAAAACTAGCAGAGGGGACTCAGTCTCTTCTCCCAGGTAACAAGTGAGAGGACAAGAGGAACTGGCTTCAAGTTGCACCAGAGGAGGTTCAGATTGGATGTTAGGAAGAATTTCTTCCCTGATAGGGTTCTCAGGCATTAGCCCAGGCTGCCCAGGGAGGTGGTGGAATTACTATCTCTTAGAGTGTTCAAAGAACATATAGATGTGGTGCTTGGGGCCATGGTTTAGTGGTGAGTATGGCAGTGTAGCATGGATGGTTGGACTGGATGATCTCAGAGGTCTTTTCCAACCGGAACGATTCTGTGATTTTATAAACCATTTTGATTCTGTATGTACTTGGTTAATTGCCTTTCCTACCCTAAATGCTGAAAGTTCAAACAGGAGTTAATTAATTAATTTTTTTAATATCTCTAGCCTTATAAACCTGGATCTTGTGCTCCAGACCAGAAGACATTTCAAGGCTGATTCCAAAAACACAATGCTGTACTTGGGGTCAAGCTTAGGACATTGTTTAGGATATGCAAGAGAAGAAATCGAGGGTGCTTAGAATAGTTCTGCAGTGATAACCAGTCACTCACCTTTCTGTCAATGTCCTATGTCCTAGGACAGCCCTGAGATCACCTATTGCTAAGACAGATAGGTTAAAGCCATCTGGGCTGTTGGAAGACCCAACAGATCAGTCTTGAGCAGAGCTAAAGGCTGACAACATGGAGCAAGGGTCAGGAGAAGTACCTCCCTGAGCTTACCCCATGCCTCTTGCCAATGTAGTCATCATCAGCACTGCCAGTATAATTTGTGGAGAGGCTGTTTTCTTGTTGTAATTTACTTTAATATAGCTTTTCTACAAGTTCCCCTAATTTCCTGCTAAATTTCTTTCATGCAGCACGAAATCTGTAGAGCCATATGGCAACAGCTCTGTCACCAACATTCTCTACAGGAGATTCACGGCCAATCAAGTCCTTTTTTGAGTCTTGTTCTTTCCAGAAATGCTAATGAAAGCAGCTTGCTTATTTAATGAGAAAAGGCATGCATATTACTTTTTATATCATGATATGCTCCAGTTTGAATTGGTCTGGAGATGAACGAGGTCTTCCAGTACCAAACAGCCTGGAGATGTTAGCCTGACAAAGTTACCCCTGAAAGTTTAGTAGCTGAAATATAAAATATTGGCTCCATTTTAGGGATGATAACACAATTCTGCTGATCATGAGATCTCCTAAAGAAGGCTTTTTCTTCTTCACAGCAACCCTCCCTTCTAGAAGTCTCCAGGGCCTTGCATATTACAGACATGATACCAAAAATCAGTCTATCACATGATTAAAAAACAAAAACCAAAGAAACCAAAGCAAAAAGCACTCCACAAACACTTAGTTGTCACCACTACCTTCAGAAACCAACTCTTGCAGGATCTGTAGCCCAAACTATCTGTTATCCCAGAAGCAGCAATTTTAAGTACACTATGAAACAATTTTCTGCTGCATTGTGAAGCATCTAAAGACTGCAAAACACTAGACAGAAATGGGCATGATCATCTTCTCTTTACAGAGAGGGCAACTAAGATCAAATGCCCAACATCCTTCTGCAATAGCAGCAAAGAAGAGCCACAGGAATTATTCCTTCAATTCACTCTCAACACTGTCAGACAACTCTGGTTTTCCCTGCATGAAGATTCTCTTCATTATGAAACTTTGTTTTCAATTCCAATTATTTGTTAAGAAAACTAAGCAATTTCTTTTGGGGGTTTTATAATTATTGGTTTGGAAAGTAAATACCTTTCCAGGCTGCATTTATTCATTTCTGTGGAATAACCTTGACATCTTAGTGCTTCCCTCTGTGAATGGAAAATAAAGTGATTTCTTCTGCTCCCCCTTAACATCTACATTCACCCATCCTGGTGCACACTCCTACTGATGACAACACATTTCTGAAAGTTGTACTAATGCCACTAAATTCAAAGATCTGATTCAGGAAAACCTGTCTAAAACAGGTTAAAAAAACAATAGCACAACATTAAAACATGTAGTTGAACATTTGCCTAAATTCATGACTGGACAGACATCAAAATATTGAGTTGGAAGTGGGGTAAAACAGTAAAGGAGCAGGCAGTGTATGAATAAGTTTCCTTACAAAATAAACTCTGAAGTCCTAACAAATTAAAAGATCTTTTCCTTCAGTTTAAAACAATCTGAATACTGTTTTTTGCAGCCTCTGACAGTCCCTTCAAGCAGTCACTCATAAGCAGTGACATAAGCATCTCATCGTCATGTTCCTCTGGTAGGACAAAAATCAGATGACACAATCAAAAAGAAACCAAGCAAAATGAAAAGGATAAGGTTTATTTTCTGCCCCATTCTAGGTCCTGGTCCTAGTTCTTCACAGAGCTTTGGGAAACCTTAAAGGTTTAAAGCAGTGAGTAAAAATAAGAGTGACCTCAGAACAGGGGGTGCTGCTGTTTAGACATGTACATAATTTGGGCGTTTTTTTCTCTTTCAACTTGAAAATGAAGGCTACAGTTTGCTCTACCACCACGCATGGGGCTTTTTCTGATGCCACAGATGTAGAAGCTTCTTTTGAGTCAAATGGAAATGTCAGTTGCCAGAAGCATCACCATGAGCAAATCCTGGTCAGGAAGAACTCTCCTGCTCTTTCCTGGACCTTGCCTAACATCAGGGGCTGCTGCAGAGCTGCTGGTACCAGGCTGGCAAGAGAACTTTCAAAGTCTGTTCATGGGATTACAGGCCAAAAAAAAGGAACCTTAAAGCACACAGCCTGTTAAATTCCAGTAAATAAGTTACCAGGGATTTGAGAAGGAGCTTCTTACCCCACACAGTTTCATAATTAGTGTGGCCATTTCAGCAGCAAAAAGGTACCTAGAAAAAGAAAATGTGGCTGTAAATACAAGAAATATCAGAGTGGAGCACTTAAACTAAATAATTAATACCATTTTATGTGATGCAAGCATATATTTTAATCATCGGAGATGGCTAAGGCTACAAATTCATGTTTATTGACAAGGATGCCTTCCTTAAGTCACCATTTAAAATGGATTTTTATGGGCAGTCTTAATAAGCAAGAGGCAAAAGTGTGTTGCACTGCATGGCCATGCTGAAGATAGGAGTTAAATGGCCAAGACTACTCTCTAACTCCCCAGGCAAAAAGGCAATGGAACTGTTATTGAGGCAGAAAAGAGGAAGAATGTTCTGCAGTATTTATTATCTTTAAATAGGAATAAATGCACTAGGTAGTCTAAAAAAACCCAAAGTTAACAAATTTGCCAGGCTCACAACACACTACTGTCCTAGTCTGAGTCCAAACAAGGTATTCCATCCCATACACATTATGTTCAGTCCTTGCAACTTTGACACCAAGCTTGGCCCTTGAGGTCTCTTCCATAAAGCCTAAGACCCAAGCAAAACAGGTGCATGATTAAGCTATTTAGCACCAAATTAACAGCCAATACAAAAAAAGGAGAGGATGGGGTGAATATCCTTCCTGAAGGTTGAGCACCTGAGCCTTGTGAGGTTCAGCAGCCCAGCTCTGCTGTTGTAGGACTCTGTCTCTTCTGCCTTCCATCTCAATGCAAGAGTTGCTGAACCCAGCTCCGGGATCCAGCCCCTGATTCCTATCTGCTGGTGAGTCCTTCTGCTACAGTATCAGTGGTGAGAGTGGGGTAGTGCTATTGGTTTTACTTACATGTACTTCATTTTCTTGTTATTATTTTTGTTAAAGTAGTTTAAGTTTTGTTTCCAATCCACAAGTCTCTCTCTCTCTGTGTTAATTTCTCCTTTTCTTTCCTGGAGTGTCCTTTACAAGTGAGGACACTTCCTTCTGCTTCACATGGTCCTATCAGGTTTCTTCATGTTCTTACAACGTTAATCATACTACTAAAAACTATTCTAATCCAAATAATCCAGCTTCCCTGCAAGAACTATTTTCAGTAATATAATTAAGCAGAAATACAACCTAAAACACTTCCCTCTCTTGAGGTGTGGAATAGTCACACACAACAATGAGCTTCCACATCTTCCTTTTCTACCACAGTTGCACCATGAAGTTTATCTAAAATTTAAAAAAAAAACCAAAAAACACCATAAAACAAACCAAAAAAACTCAAACCAAAAACTTTTATCTTGATTCTACCTGTTTAGGAAACCCAGACCAGCAAGGTGAGGTGGCAATACTTTTATTGAGTACTCTCTATACCTTATTCTTATCTGTCAACAAAAAAAAGCACATCACAGTCATACACCAAGGGACAAGTCACAAAACTCATAGAAAAAAGTAAAAGAAATGGTATTTATATGTCATTTTGATAGTCAGGGGAAAAGTGTCCCAGTCCTTTCTAAAAATAATGCTTCATCCAGGTGTCATCTCTGTATTTCACTGGAGTTATCAGAAGGGAAAAAAAAGTCCTTTATGGAAGTTGCTTCCTGCTATTGGAATAAAATGATCTGCTTTAAATCACAGTTTGCTTCTTCCACACCTTTCTTCCATGAAAAATACTCTTAGATGTAGGCAAATGGGAAAAAATAGTTATATTAACTCATCCTCAACATATCTGATGTTTAAATAACACACATAAAGTCTCCTGTGATCATCTATTCCTATAAAAAAACTAGATGGTTTGAAAGTGTTTACTATGTGATAGAAAACCAAAATGATAAAGAACAAAAGCAGCTCCTCCTGCCACCCATAATAATGATGAGCTGTTAAACACCTCCCCACATTATCTTACCAGGCATATCTAATAGAGATTAAAATTAGAGTATTAATTGCACACAGCACTGCAGTTGCAGTGTGGCAGGGGCAAGATGTGGGTGCACATTGCTTGGTAGCAGCAATCAATAACTTTCTTGATGACCTTCCTATTTGGAAAACTTTGGAATACTTTTTTTGAGCAGAATCAAGTTCCACTGGTTTAAAACTCATGTGATACTTGGGGGCATAATTACATGGATTTTTTTGTTTGTTTTCCCTCAAGAAGATGGCAGTTGTCTTCAAAGTGTAGTGTGAGTTAACTAGGAAAAGGTGATTGACTGATGCTGAGGTTAATTGCTTGCTGGTATGCTAGAAAGCCTATGCTAACACGTGCTGCTTATCCCTAACAAGTGCCAATTATTTCTTTATATTCTAGCAGATATTATACTATGCTAGGCACTATCCAAACAGCCCTGTCCTGATCTGATGAGTCAATGATTTAAGGAAAACTATGCTAGTTTAGTGATGAAACTGGCTCAATGCATGTTGGCTCCGATATACAGTTCTTTATATGATATTACAACACACCCTTTGGTAAAGGTATCAATGCACTGATCATATAATCGCAATGAAAATGGAGTTTTTGGATCATAAGCTTTGTTTTCTTTATTACTGAACACTAACAGATTGGTCATTATTAGAAGCCAGAGAGATCTTTAAAAGTGCTGATATTTTAATCCTGTATCCACATCGATGTGGGGAAAAATATATATATCTAACTGGTGATCAAGTGTACCTATGAGCCTGACAAAACTTCCCACCTAATAGGTAGATTATTATCTAAAATATTGCCTAATATTTGTATAATGCATTCACTTGGCTTGAAAACATGCTGACAGAACTAAAATGCATAACATCACATTGTTAAATTGGTATTGAATTCATAATTCTGTTCCTGAAGCACCAGTAAATACCAATTTTAATTGCATTAATAAAATGTGAATGATGAAAGGAGAATTGTACTGACCCATACAGATTTTCACTGTGATAATCATGATTTAAAATCAGATTAAAAAGTAACAGCTCCTCAAGGAAGAGGAAGTTAATGTACCAAAAAGAATAGTGCAAAGGCAGCCTGCCCACTCTTGAGCCAGAGAAGTCATCTACCTTCTATCAGCTGGACTAAAACAAGCAAAGAAGGAAGTTTAGCAGACTTTCAGGCTTTTTTTTTTTCCCCCAAGAATTCTTTGAGTGCTTGGTCTTCTCTGTTACTCCTTGTCTAATTACTTAGTTTTGTGGCATTGTTTAGTCTTTTATTAAACAAATGCAATGGCATCATGACAGTAACCCAAGTTGAAAGCCTTTGGAAATGGATTTCTTGTGAAAGCTTGGGATTATAGCACACTCTTTTCCCTTTTCTATATGTTAAGATGTGTCAAATATGTTGGAAATCCATCAAAAATAGGTAAAAAGTGGCTAAGCTACAGTTTGACCTCTCTTAGTCCTGCAGTGCACATCAGCATCCCAAGAATTCAAAAAAGCAAAACAAAACTTCTTCAGTAGGTGTTCAGGACAGGGTGGGGATGAGGTGTCCATAAAAATGAGTGTAAAATTGAAGAAAATGCTAAAAAAAAATATTAAAATCTCATCTGCCAACATTGGAGCAGTATTGCTAGGCTGGTCCAGGATAGATGTGTACATTCTGTCCCCACCAAACACTTAATAAAAGATAGCTCCTCTAGGCAATTTGCAAACTATAGTTTCATCTAGATAGATGTCAGCGTAAATCAGGAGCCTTCACTTCTCAGCTCTTTCTAAACAACTCTGCCATCATCTTCCTGAGCCCTGTTTCAGCCAGACCCTTATAAATCTGCCCCATTCCTCTGTCTCCTAAGCATGCAGGCAAATTCACAAATATTTTAAAGGCCTGGTGAAAAAATACACCTAGAGCAAGTCTATCATCCCGCTAGGAGTTAGTCAGTCCCTCCACCTGCAGTAGATATTTCATCTTAGCACATCTTTAATAGACACCAACTAATCATCTTTAAAAGCTACCTCTTTATTATTGGCCTTTATTCCTGAAACTACTTTTTTTTTTCCCCTCTGACCTTAATACACAAAGTGGAGCTAGGCTTTCATTCCATATAAATGCTTACACCTATGATTTTGATTTTGAAGAAAGTGCAACTAGTTCAGCTCATATTTTCTTAATTTCCAAGTGCCATTGTTGAATATATATATAATGTCGTTTCTAAACCACCTAACATTCCCAGAAATACCCATGACCCTAAAATACAATGCCTTCCTTTTTTTTCCTAAGCCCTGTATTTTATTAAAGACTAAAAAGCTAATGACATTTTTGATTCCAGATCTTTTAGGAATAAAGCACGACCTGAAATTTATCATCTAAAAATTCCCTTTTTTCCTGGAATTACAGTTTTGTATTTATTGAATGCATTCCCAGGCTCCCTTAGGATGGGAAATGTATGGAAATATATGTGCATTACTAAAGAAAGGGCTCAATTTATTCTTTTCCCCCACATCATGCTCTTCTTTTGCAGCAGAGGTTTTTAATTCAACACAGAGCTAGAATGAGATGGAGCCAATTTCCTGCTCTATATGTGTGACAAATGCTGAAAGTGGCACAAGATTAACAAATTAGTTGATGTATATATCTTGAAAGATGTTTTTTTGACTATGTCCCAAATGGAAATGCATGCTTTATTTGAGAGGAAGATTCCTGTTTAATGCCTAACTCTACAGAATTCTTCTATATTCCTGTAATTTTTAAGATGGAATGATGACAACTAAAGAACAGCAACCTGCAAATAAAACCCAAAACCTATATAAGAAAGCTTTTGTGGCATATCACTCTAATAAATTAGTGATTAAATCTGATATATTAACAAGAAATTCACTGGGGGAAATTATTTCAGTACAGAAATATGAATATTGACAATGTATTAAATACCAAAAGAGGAAATTCTTTCTTCTTTAAGCCATGTGTCGGATAGAAGCTTTTTTTAAAGCAAAAAAAAAAAATGAGTATAGAGAGCTCTACTGTATAAACATGTGTGTCATTATGGAAAGGTTTCTTTATGATGGCTTGAAATAAAAAGTATGGAACTTGACCTTTTTAGCTGACATAGTAATCTCCTACTTGATGTAATCCAGATAGCTAACACCAAATAACAAAAACATCTGTGACAACAAAAAACATGTCAAGCTTAGGGAATTATTTAATTTTTTAAGAAAACAATAGCAATATTTAATAATCAGATAAGCCTGGACTGGTTCTTTTTACACCAAAAAACTTTTGCACTTGGCAAATGCTAATTTGAAAGGGCTATTAACTGGGACGTGAAAGCTTCTTAAGCTCTCATGCAGATGTTAGGGAGTTACCTCATTCATTCTGCTTTTAGGACCTTGTCATAGTCCACCTGTTTTGCTTTTGCTTAAATTACACCAAAATAATAGCTTTCTTTACAGGGAAAAAAAAAAACCCATCCTACATTTCTAGCAACTGTATCCAAATATGATAATATGCCTCAAATTCAAGAGGAGCCATGTTCAGGTTGCATGTCTCAGGCACCCAATCTCCCTTTCAGAGAACTGTTCATGTTGACAGACTATGTCATAATACATCAACAGAGAGATGAGCAGAGAGGAACAAAAAAATTCATTGCCTGACAGCAGGAGGAAAACTGATTTCTACTCTTAAATGAGCAAAACTCTAGTGATGCTTCCCTTGCCCATATGGGCACTTTGGCAAAAATCAGGCACCAGTTTAGCAGCCTGGGAAGTTTTGGTTTCAATAATCTTTAGTCAGAAAAAAAAGG
>VWZO01021698.1:662819-675555 GCA_013396975.1 Bucco capensis | reverse complement strand
AAAGGGAGGAAGGGGAAAAGAGAAGGAAGGAAGGAAAAAAGGAAGGGGAAAAAAAGAAAATAAAGGGGGGAAGAGAGTGGACCCGAAGATGTCTACACCTTTACGAGCCAAAAATTTTCTGCCAAACTCTGCCCCTCTGATTTGGGTTTGTTAATGTTTTTACTATTTCTTGTAAATATTCATTTCATTAGGGGGCAGTGAGCACTGGGTTTGAAGTGTTCATTTCTAACAGAGGCTCCTCCACGCCAGGTCAAGGAGCCGGGTAGAAAACTCTGGATCAATCGAGCGCATCAGCTTCTTTAGAGCTGAGAAATTCTTTCTCCTGTAAGAAGTGTTCCTGCTCTCTCTGCTTGCTAGATATAATTTTCATCTACCCTATTGAGCTGTTGCACTAGGAATTTAACAATACCTGGAATAAATAATGTCTTTTGCAGCCTGGGGCAACATCCACCACTTAGGCATTAATTCTGCCCCTGTTTGAACGCTCGGCAACATACGCACTTCTCTTTTTGCTCTGTTAGCCAGGAGTTGTGTTATTCCCAAATATTGACATCATCTCCTTTTATCAGCACTAACTGCTCTGAAGCTTCCCAGGCTCATGCTCAGCTCTATTTCTTCCTATTGATTATCTTCCTCACTCCAGCAGGTAGCCAGCCAGCCAGGCTGTCCTGAGAAATAGCTCCCAATGACTCTCTACGCACAATTTACACGGAATTGTTTAAAGAAGATATTAGCCTCAATACAAATCAGTGAACCTCATTTAGTCAATACTGCACACAATTCAGCTGTTGGCACCCTGTCACAGGCTCAGCTTTCAAGTCAACTCCCATACCCCATCTCCACATTAGCCATAATATTTAGTTTCCTATTAAAATGAGGCTAGAATTGGGGGGTTTTTTTGTTGTTTTTTATCCACTCTTATTTCATGTAACCTATTCACTGGACTTTTTTATATCACCTCATTGAGCCATATGATAGTAATAGAATTT
Source organism: Bucco capensis (assembly GCA_013396975.1). Taxonomy (NCBI): domain Eukaryota; kingdom Metazoa; phylum Chordata; class Aves; order Piciformes; family Bucconidae; genus Bucco; species Bucco capensis. The sequence continues at coordinate 674,566 of VWZO01021698.1, read as the reverse complement.
TAAGCATAAAAAGCTGAGATTAAATGCTTGATTTTTTTTGACAGTGTCCTTAAATATCATAAATTCAAAGGGAAATACTGTTAAGTTAAAATGGAGTGTTTTTCATTAAGCCCAATCAAATGGTAGACAACAAAGGATCTTTTATTTGAGAATATGAAGTGAAAATGAAAACCAGAAAACCTTCACTAAGAAAAGGTCTAGCTAAATTATGTTGGAAGGAGGTCTCCAGATTGAACCTGGGTGTTTCTTTTTGCTAAAAAATGAATTAAACTAAGATGCACTAGGGGAGAATAGCTTGCAAAGAAGGGAAAACCTACTGCTTTACAAAGATGAAAACAGGACCTAAACACAGTTAAATTCGAATAAAAGCTAGAAATACAGTATTTTTTTTTAATTTACTTTATTTTTATGTCACCTAAACTATTCTTTTAATCATCAGGAAATGGAAATTTAGGGAGATATATATGTATTTTTACCCCTTTTGCATTTCACCTCAGGATTCTAGTTGAACATTTAAATGAAAATAATAATAATTCCTTTTTAGCCTACCACTCTATGATCTAAACTCTGATTCAGACTACATCTAAAAGACAGAAGAAAAAGGAAGTATATATACTTATCCCTAATTATTACTTGAGAAATTAAATCTCTATCTTATTTATTCTGTTTTCAATCTGTATTAAACTCACATATTTTAATGTGTTTAGCATATCCATGCTGTTTATACTGCAGTTTCTTTTGGCAGCAGGACAGAAATAAATGGTGTTTTGGGGTGGTTGTTTTGAAGAAAAATACTTGATTTTGCTCGGGGGTGAGGGGGTAGCTTACACCTATCTTGTAGTATACTGTCTTTATAAAGCAAAAATACATAGGCAACCTGTGAGGATTCAGAGCTATTATCTTTTGCAGGAGGAAAAACAAAGTAGAATAAAAAGGTGTCTGGGAGTATAACAATAAAAAAAAAAGGAGAAAATTAAAACAAAAATATGAAAAAATATAATATGTGATTGATAATTTAGAAAATGCAAAAAGCAAAATGCAGGATGATTTTTAGGGGCTGATGAGCCCCAACCCACACCTAAGTGCTTTTGAGGGAAGGTAAAACTGATGGACCTGGTTAGTCAGTGGGAATATTGATATCAGGCAATAGGCTTTATTCTGAATATTGGTCATTTAAATATAAAAATAGCAATTTTTGGCATGACCTCTGCTCCCTGCTTTTTTTCCTCCCCCTGTCGAGTTCAGTGAGTGGTAGCTGAGGCTCTGAGCATGAGCTAGCAGAGAGATGCTGGAAGATGACCAGGTTAGCTTTCCTAATAGATCTCTATATGCACACACTCATATACACACATTTATCACTACCTGATGCTGATAGCAAAGCTTTTTCCCTTCTCTAAGCTCCTCAAAGGAGGGGGGGGAATCCAGCGACAGAAATAGCTGCATATTCAGGCAGCAAAAAGGCAGGTGTGGTCTGGGAATTCCTAGTGCTGGTGGCTGCTTCTCTCTGTGCTGGTGGATGATTTGAGGGCTCTTTGCCATGGCTTTAAATATGTCCAGGATAAGTGCACTTGGAAAGAGAGTCCTTCCAGATATTGTTTGGTCTGTTGGCTTGGGGAGATAGAAGTTATCCTGTGCTTGTCCCTACCCATAAGTTAATATTCTCTTTCAGTTTCATTGGTAATTATTAAAGTAGATGTAAATTCTTTTACATTTCAATATCACATCAATTTAATTGTATAAATTGAGTATTATTTAAATTATAATATTTTTATGAAGTTAATATTATTTAAATTATAATGTTTATAATTTAAATATAAAATATGAAGCTATATAACTTCTCAAATATGATGTAAATTATATCTTGAGAAACCTTAGAAAATGTTTCTATGCATTCAGTACTTAAATATAATAGTTCTACTGTAACATTCCCTGTAAAAATTGAGTATGAAGTGATAGCAAGCTAGTGCTTAGAGTCATTGCCTTACCTATCAGTCCTTAGTGACAGCTAAAAGTGCAGATGAAATTATAGCTAATTTGATGTTTATGCCTAAATTCTTATTATTTTAAAGGTAACTCTGTGTTAAATGTTAATATGTAATAAATATTTTGGATGAGCAAGTGTAGTGATGTAAGAAATAAGTACACAATGAGCCACACACTTTTTGGGGATGATATAGTCTGGAAAATAGTATCTATTATAGCAGTAAAATAGCCTATGTGTTCTGAAAGTTCACATATTTAGGCTGATGTTGCTGAATTCTTAAGGAATTAAGGAAATCTTTAATGATTATTACCTATATCTGATATTATTGTGATGGGGGGGAAAAAAGGCAACACAAACTTCCTTATAACTGCTCATATAAATCCATAATGAACACTAGTAGGGTATGCCTAAATTAAGCTACACTGATCACCTTTACCACACTGCCTTAAAATGGGCTTGTAAAAAGAAAACCTAGGAAGAAAATTAGTTCTATTTAATATTTAGGAGAAAGAACAAGTTTTCTACTTGAAACTTTATTATTATTTTATTCCTTTAATGTAGATATTTATTCTTTCAGATATCAGGATAGGTCCTTACTCCACACCAAGGTGAATATGAATCATTTACAGTCAAGTTTGTAGCTCTTTCTGTTGAGAATATGCTATTACAACTACCTGATAGGGAAAAAAAAAAACCTAATTAACATTCTTTCCCACAGAAACTTCATTATTAAAGTATGATTGTGTTATTTATCAGTAGCCATTGTTAGTTTCTCTGCTTGATTAGCTTTTGGTGACTGCTTCTATATTTAAATGCAGTCATCCTGAGCCTCTTTGATTTTTAGACAGATGTCAGTCAGCATTAGGGTATCAATTTTTCATCAGAAAATTGAGATGCATGTTAAAATCACTTTAACAAACATGGAGTCTCTACATGGGATCATATTATCAAATGCTAATTATATCCTTAAGATAAGAATTAACTGGGGGTGGAGGGGGGGGGAATATAAAAATCAGAGCATGTGAATTTCAGCTGGACACAAAACTGCTTTACTTTGCTTTGTGCTTTCCTTCTCTGCTGGCACACTTGTTTGTTTGGTACCTGGAAATATTATAAAACTATTAAAGATATTTTAGTTAAATATATTCTCCTGGCAGGACTAGAGAGTGCTGAAAGCCCTTTGAGCCATATTAAAGGAATCAGCCCCAAATCAGGCTTACTAATAAGACTACCTTTTGGGCTTTAAAGTTAAGTGGCAAACCAGATGCCCCATGTCACTGGGATTCTGAAGATATTTCTGAAATGATGCCCAGCTGCTGTAATATGGGGAGGTTTAGGTTGGTTTTTTTGGGGGAGTTGCATTCACCAGATGAAATGGATAAGATTTTGAAGAGTTTTGAGGGAGATATAGTTCTCTTCCACTGAAATTAAAAACAAGTCTTGTCTCTCTTCTCACTCCATCCAAATTCTCAATCAGAATCTGTTATTTCCTTAGCTACATAAGTAGAGTGAAAGGCTTTTTATTGACATTAAGGAACCAATCCTACAGTTTTCACTCAGGAAAAAAACACCCTTTGGAGTCAATAGCAGTTTATGTCATTTATCTTAGTACATACAAAGCTTAAAGACTGGAAGACAGAAAGTAAATTTTATTTCAACCAAAAAAAAAAAACACCCTTTATTTTTTCAACATTACTGAACACCTTTTCTTATCTCAGATTTCAGTGTGTTTCAGAAAGAGCCCAGAACAAGGCACAGCCTGCCCTGACTGTGTTCCCCCCTTTTTTCCCTTTATATAGTGCCTATAACATTTTGATTTGAAATTGGTTGGAGTTGATTTAGTCTATAAATAACCTTATACTTCTTGTTGGTTTATTTGAAGAGGAAGGCAATATTCTTGAAACAAATGTAGTTAACTTGGTAATTAGCCTTTTGCAATACTCCTCAGAAGGCTGGAACCCAACAACTCGTCCCTGCACTGTGCAAACAGCAAGATGGAATGGTTAAGCCTCTACTTAAGAGTGGTTCTATCCAAACTAACCAACAAAGGAAGCATCCCAGGGCCATCAAAAACTGATGTAACTCCCTAAAAGTGGGAGAATTGAAAACATTTCCCAATACTGTAAAAACAGTGAGGCTGGGCCCAAGAAAAATCCTTTTTTCTTGCTTCCACAAAAGGCTTTGGGCCTAATTATTTTTAAGTATAATCCAGCCAACGTCTTCTCATGCTTAGCTGCACTGAGTGACACTATTTGTGATGCCCAGTCTGCTGAAACTGAGCAGGTTGCTGTCAGTTTAAAAATGACTATAATAAAAGTGACCATGAAGATGGATCTTGTGATTTTGCGTTTCTAATCAGTCATCTGTGAAGAACACTTTTGCTTTGATTCAGCAGACTGGTGACAGCCATGATTGATAGTGCATGAGGAGGAGGGGGAAAAAAAAAAGGTTATTAACTGTCTTCCTATTAAACTCAATGTATTACCCCTCTAGGTGCATCTCATACTTTAACTTAAAGTACTTACTCAGGTAAGGTCAAGAAGGAACTCGATAAACACAATCTCCATCCTGGTGGAGATGAAGCAGGTAAAGGCTAATGGCAAATTCTGAAAGTTCAGCATTAAAGCATAGCTGCTACCTTAGTTATTCTGCCACCCCCACCCAAAAAAAACCCACCAACCTGAGAAGGACTTTAGATGCATCTAAATATACACAAATAATTCAGGGTGAAAATTGGGTCTGTGTGTTCATACAAATGCACACCTATGGGTTACTTATTTGTCCCAAAATGAAAGCAGGAATATGTTATGCTAACAAAAGAAATGTGGAAGAGGGATTATTAGTCCCAAAATAAAAGTGGGAATAATGTTATGCTAACAGAAGAGGGATAGGAAGTGTCTGTCTGTGGCTAAAGGATAAATCTTACCAGAAAACAGCATTTTACCTGCTGGTGGTTAACTTCATTTTTAACTGGATCAGGTGTGATTGAATAATTTAGGAAGGCTCCCTATTGAAAGAAAATCTAAATATTTTAGGATAAATGTAAAAAAAAGATCTGTTTGTTGCTTTGCAGCATGCTTTAGATTTGATTTCCTTCTTTTTACTGACCCTGATCTACTCCTTCAGTGCTCACAACAATCTACTGAAAAGGAAAAGGGCACATATATTGGATTTTTAAATGAGTATTTGTTAGAAATACTGATTCCTAATTTGTATCTGTGAAGAGAGAGTTTTACAAGAGTTCAAGAACAAAAGAGTGGAACATATTTCCTCTGTTCATTAGTGTTACTGACACCCGAAATGAGCTGAAATTGGGAAGTTGTCCACACTCTGTGTGCAGGTTAGCATCCTTTGAGATCCATAACTTTATTTGGGAGGGAAATACCAAAAAAATCCTTAGGAATTAGGTGTTTTCCAAACCCTTCTTCACAATCAATAGCATTTTAGATTTTTTTTAATGGATTCAATCTTTATGAATCGATTTCAGCTGCACTTTGAGGTTTTTTGTGCATATCTCATATTCTGTTTTCTGCTTAAAATAAGGAGATCCAAGAGATCCAAAATCCTTTGGCTCTGACTACAGTGTGCACACTGTCATCTGGAAAAACCTGCAGACACACTTGCTTAAAATAAGCTTTTTCCACATCATATAGAAGTTCTCCCTCAAAACACATTTATATATCCCATTTGTGTCTTTCAGAGCATTAAAAAATACTTTTGCTTTTTATCCTAGTCCTTCATTTCCTTTTTTAAATTACACCAAAAACTTTGCTGTACTCATTAAAATCTTTTCAGAGAAAGGCAGAAATGTTATTCTAAGCTAGAGCATCTTGGAGAAAGAAGGAAAAAGTTTATCTTTATTTATTATGATTTGTATTTATTATGATATTTATGTTATAATGACTATAATGTACTGTCAGACAAAGTCTGCAACTTAGGTGTATATTAGAATTTATTCAAGGTGGTGTTGAATTATAGTAGTCCCTTTTCTATTTTAACTTTTAAGACATAAAAAAACCTTCATAATGAGTTAAAAAAATAGCATCATGATTTTAGGTAAATTGTATTTATTCTATCTCACAAGCAATATTAAATAATCCTCTGGAAGGTCTTTATTTCTGAAAAGTGTGGGGTTTTTCAGGTGTGGGTATAGGAATAGGCACCAGTTTTCCTCTCAGTAACATTCCTGCTTTACAGTAAGTTGCAATCCTGCTGCAACCCTGTGTGGATTTACAGCTGGTAGCCTTCCTCTCTGACAATTTGGGGTCACCCTGGATATAGGTGAGCAATAATTTCAGGGGTGATGGAGATCCTGACAATGTAAGAGTCTAAATTCCTGGGTAAATACATGTAAAATGCATATTTCTATATGGGATTTTAGTTACTAAGACTTTTGGATGATATAATTTGTGGATTGTATTTTGTCTACATCTCCAAGACTCATTTCCATTTGTGCCTTTGTCAGTACTGTGAAAGATTTAACCCAAAAGCTGTCACTCCTGCCTGAAGCATGTTTAAGCAAAGCAGAAAGTTGTTCTTAGAGGCTTAGTTCAGACCAAAGATAGAGAGGATGTTCTTAGCAAAGCACAATTCTATGAGCTAGGTGACAACATTTGTTTTAAGGAGCCTTATAGGTGCCTGGGCTGGTAAAGGCATTTTAGCAGCACTCATACTCTGAGGGTAGTGAGAGTTTTTGTGTCCATGGACCCAATCTATTTTTACTCATTCAGGAAAGGGCTGGCAGGATTGGGCCCATCCTGGTCACTGGGGGTGTGTACCCTATGAAGAAAAACTCTAAACATAACTCCATCCATACATAAAAGAGTCAAAACCTTTTGGTCAGCATGGATGAAGCTAATAAATCTGATCTTTTTTTTTCCTTCACCTTCTTAAAAAGAATTGTCAGAAGAACAAAAGAGAAGAACCCAAATAATGAAACTAAGGATGAGGTAGGGATATTGAACCTGGAGCAATCATTTCCTGGGGTTAAGGTTTCTTTAGAACCCAGAGCAGGTCCTGTAACACCAACTCTAGTGGTGCTCTTTGAAACTCTTTTTGATTCCAGCACTCGCTACAGGCGCAAAAAGCAAATCCTGCTGGAAACCACAAGCTAAGTAAGGGCATGTGGCACAAGCAGGACCATAGAAAGGTGACACACCTGGGATGAGAGACTTCTCCAGGAGGGATCCCTTACCTGGATCCCACTGTAGGGCACAGTAAGGAAAAAGGCCAAAAAAGAGGGGGGAAAGGGAGAAAAAGAGAGAGGAGAGAGAGAAAGAGGAGGGAGAGAGGAAAGAGAGAGAGAGGAGGGAGAGAAAAGGAAAAAGGAAGGAAGAAAGAGGAAGGAAGGAAAAGAAAGAGAAAAAAGCAAGCAAAGAAAAGGGGGAGGGAGAGGGGGAAGAGTTAGAAGCAGCAGATCCCAGTCCCCACTTGCTGCCCCCAGGCAAAGGTGGGTCTGTAGGCAGGCTGGGAAAGGTGCAGTGCCCTCCTGCCCGCGGAGGGGATGCTGCTGCGCAGCGCAGGGCAGTTTGCCCTATCCCTGGAGCTGGACACGCTCCTCCAGGCGTGGAGCCCTTGCACCTGTCCCCCAGGTGCTCTTCTCCCTCCCACGAGGCCTCCCTGCCCCGGCTTTCCCCCACAACACCCTCCACTGCCGATGCTCCGCGGGAGCGCAGAGCCCGCAGCCGGGTCCCGGAGCGCTGCCGGCTCGGGGGCGCTGCCCGCTGGCTGCGATCGGAGCATCCCCGCGGAGGATCCGCGCAGGCACCGCGCGGTGGTAGGAAGAGACAGGCTAGTAATGAATTCCAGCAGAGAGCCCGAGAGGAAGGAATCTTTCTTTTTTTTCTTTTTTTTTTTTTTTTTCCCCCCGAGATCTGCCATATTTAACATTGACCACACTAAAGATGTGATTAGCCAAAGAGGGGTGGGGAAGTCGACGGGGGATGCGATAAGGGAAAATAGATAATGACACATAATCCAAACCAGGAGCTGGAAACCAAGTTGCTTTGCAGAAAAGTGCTACAAGCTCAACTTTTTATACTTCTCCTTTCCTTTCCCCCTTTTCCTTTTTTTTTTTTTGCCCCCCTGTTTTCCTTTTCTTTTATGTATGTATATATATGTATATATAATAGACTGAAAGACAGGGAGCTAAACTTTGTAAGGAAAGAAATAGCTCTGCAGCAACAGGGTAAATAAAATAGCTGAAATGAAAGGTATAAAGACACAGAGGTAAGGAAATGCAAAGGACATGCTACTATACAGAATTCCCAAAGGAAATTGCAAAGTAGGAAATGAAAAGGAGGAGGAGAAATATTTCTGTTTAAATTAGAGGGAATGAAGATGAGCGAGAGAAAAAAAAGGGGGAGGAATAGCCGCAGAAGTTCTAAAATAAACTCCACTGAAGTGAAGTGTCCAAAATATCCCAACTGCGGGAAGAGAGTGGTGCTCTCATCACTTCAGCATGGGCGTGTGAAAGGGAAATGAGTAGGGATAATTACTAATCTAGCACATGTCCCGAGGAACCAATNTATGGGAAAAGATTAAGGAGAGCAAATAAACCTGGGAGAGGGAATTGTTGGAGCGGACGGGAAGAAGGAAAGCAGGAGCGGAAAACCTAGGAGAGAGGGAAGGAGGGACAGAGGGAGGGATGTGAGGAGAGAAGGAGACAGAGGGAGGAGACAAGGGCTGAAGTCTCCCAGCGCAGGGAAGGTGCAGCAGTGAGGCAGAGCTCCCTCACTCTCAGGGTTAGGTTAGATTTCCAGAGCTCTTAGAGCTGATCGACCAGCCCGCTGGAGTCACTATTCAACCCGAGTCCCAAACACACGCCTCACTAACTACTTTACAGCCACTTTCATTGATTTTCTTTATCAAATAAACATAATACCCGTTACAGCAACACTTCCTTTCCGCACAGCCACAGAATGCCACCAGCTCCGGGGGCTGCATCTCTCCGGTTCGCAGTTCCCCACACTGCTCCCAGAGCCCCCCCAAATAAATTCTGTTTTTTCCACTTAAATGGTCAAATACATTCTTGCTTGCAGAATATTTTCTGTAAGCTGGAAGGTACACTACGAGCTAGGCAAACCGCTTAATTCCTAAGGTAAAAGATCCCCATCGCCCTGGAGTAGAGACAATTTTTCCCCCTCCCCCCAATTTCAGGGGTAGCTTAGATGTTTACACACTTATTTTCTGCTAATAAGTGGTCACTTAATGTAAAGGGCGATGTCAAAGTGAGCGCTCCCGCCAGGAAAATACAGGGGAAAATGAATGCAGTTTTCCCACTTGCACCTCAGCTGCCACTTGGATCTGAGCATTTCAGCCTCAACGTTCAATTTTACTTCAAAAATAAACAAACAAATAAGCAATTGTAACAAAAAAAAAATCCTTAAAAGTAGCCCCCTTCAAAAGCTGATTTTGAACCAGGCTCTTCCATATATGTCAAAGGGCTGTTGAATTATTCATTATTATAATTACTATCATCATTGTCATTATCCCTTTCCATGTGGAAATAATTTTATTATCGTAATTTGATATCTGAAGAATTTCCTGTTAGTCGTTTGATAATCTTTTTTTTTTTTTCCCTACTGAAAAGAAAAGTTTTGGTTAGAAATGAGAGAAAAATATTTTAAATGCTTTTTATGTTTACTATAGATTTCCGTTTATCTAATCGATCGGGATGCCAATAAATCGATTAAAGGTTTAGTGGTTTACAAACAACCATTTTGTGCTTTTTGATTTTACGTTCAGAATGATTTTAATAAAGCTAATACCTTCTCTGAGCGTTTGCTCACCCCTAACCTCATCTTCCATCCTTTCTATTCCTTACAATTGCAATTTAAAGTGTTTTTAATGAGGAAAATAAACACAAATAAAAGCAGGAAACGATCTGATTAAATTACTTTCTGCCTGTGGTCAACATATTTAGGGAAGCCCTAAAAAAATCTTGGTGAATTATATGCGATCATACAGTGATTGCAGAATATTAAATTAAACTTAGATAAATCCGCATTGAAGGAGGCAGCACCCAATCCTGAATTTATTTCCCATTTTCTATAACAGCATCACTGCGCTCCTCTCTTTGCAATGACAATGTGCCAAATCTAGGCATTTTGAAAACATTTTCCATATGCTTTAACTGGAGACTGATAGACAAAGAAGAAAAGGAGATGGGCTTTTTTCTCTTGAGGTATATTTCCTTTAACTTTTCCTTCAACCTTCTCTGATCTTCATCATTTCAAAACTAAAGTTTGAAAATCATTAGGAATTTTGTGTTTTCTTTTACGGTTTATTTTTTTCTTTTTGCCTTTTTTTTTTTTCCCTCTCTTATCATGCAATCAGCTTCTCAACTGTGGAGTTTCAGTTACGCTTTAATGCAGGACTATAGAACTATCATTTCTATACATTTGGCGGACAACATTTTGAGGAGAAAGCTTTGATTCATTTAGTTTTCGCTTGCTGCTTTTCATAATTAAAGATGGTTTTAATTATACTTTTTTTTGTAAGTCAGATCAGATGTGCTACTTGCTTGCTGGAAGGTTGTTGTTGATGGTTTTTGGTTGTGTTGGGGTTTTTTTTCTTCTTTTAATGGTGTTTTTAATTTATATGTAGTTTTTACGGATAACACGGAGGTGGTGGCTTTTATTTAGCTGTAAAATCCGCACGTTTTCTTTGAAAACTTGGCTCCTTGGGCGAAAAGAACTTTTCCTGCTTGCTTTAGAACCGCTGTTTTGTCGCAGAGGTACTTTTTAGCATCTTGTCTCCACAACAAAGATTCCTGCTTTATTGGCAGGGTGGATTGTTGGATTTAGGGATAAATATTTCATAACTTTCCTCTTTCCGCGGAAAGATCGCTAGTTTTATTGCCTTTTTTTTTTCCTCTGTTTATTTCTGAAGTCTCTTTTTCTCCTTTTCTAGGACAGAATATACAGGTTTTATTTTGTTTTATATTTATTTTTCCCTAGGATATATCACTGCTGGAAATATGCTCTTGGGCTTTCTGGAGGGGATTTAGGGAGGGGGGGGAGCGGTTCTAAGGGCTCGTTTTTCCTCGATTTGCATAAGAGCTAGTGGAGTGCCTTGTGAAGTTAGGGAATTGCTTTTGTTTGGGGCTAGTCCTGCCTTGGTTTTGTTGATAAACACTGGGGTGGGTGCCGGGGTAGGGGGGAGGAGGTGAGGAGGGAGGGAGGTCAAAGCACTGTCAAAGCTCTGACCTCGCAGAGCCCAGAGGGCGCCTGGCTCCTTCACCCTCTCCTTTCTCTCGTTCCCTCTCCCTTTTTCCTTTCCTTTCCCTATCCAAGGCCAGGAGCTCAGGTTCAGGGCATTTAATCCTCGCGATCTCCCCCAAGAAAGGAGCTGGAAAAGGGCTGTTAAAGGCTCCGGAGGAAGCGCCAGCAGCAGACTCAGACCTGGAAGGTTTTTCTTTCTAGCGCTTTTTTTGTGCCCTTCCAGCCAAAATAACAACAACAAAAAAAGCCCCAAACCAATCGGAAAAAGCACTCTTTAGCCCCAAATCTCCACGAGATGTCTATACTACTCGGCTGTGATTTTTTTCTTTTCCTCTTCGGTCATTGCTCCTTAGATGCACTTTCAGGAGGTGAATGCTCAAATCTGGGGCAGTTGTTGTTGCTTTCTCTCTTTGCTAGAAAAAAACTTTCCAGGAATCAGATTGGGGATTTTTGTGTGTGTGTTGTCTTTCCCTCCCCTTTCTTAGCTTCCATTCCTACCCCCCTCCCTTTTTTTTTTCCTGTGTACTGGAATGTCTTGG
>VWZO01021698.1:631785-643964 GCA_013396975.1 Bucco capensis | reverse complement strand
ATCTCTACCCGCCCCCCCCCAAAAAAAGGGAGAGAGAGACCTTCAAAATGAAGGAATTCATTCCATATTGAAATGGATTCTTTACCCAGGCTGCTGCTTTAATGTTGACCAGCATAGGTCTCGGCATGGTTTAGTGCATCAAAGGCATACAGACTGAAATACCTCGTGTCTTGCCACAGTTGGATGTCAATATTTCTGGACCAGAGCTGTTTAGTATAGCCTTGAGTTTACTGCTTGCTACCAGTTTGTTGTTTTTTTCCAATGTTATCATTATTTAAAAATAGGTTTGGAGGCTGTTTGAATTTTTGAAATGCACACAATGGCAGGGATTTCTAAACATTCCTGGTTTCAGCTGTAGCTGTTACAGAAGGATTGAATCTGCTCTCAGCATTATTTTTTGTTACTTGATTTTAATAACTGGAGGCAAATATACTAGAAATCTTTTAGGTTCATTTAAAAAAAAAACAACCAACAAAAAAAATCTATGCAATTTAAACAAATGCTGAATTGCTTGGTGGCTTGTCTGGGAATTACTTAGCCTGTAGAGCATAATGGTATTTTATTAGCTGTCATTTGTTTTCTAGGAAGAAAATGGTGATTTGTATGTTATGGGTTTTGTGAAGAGTGAAATGGGACAGTCCCTGAATGTGAATTTCTAAAAAAGGCGGGACAGTAGTTGCCCAAAAGGTGAAGACTTGAGAAAAATTGGGGTGGATCATTTCTTTCCTGAACTGAAGCAGGGTACAGATTAGGAGCCATTAAGGTTTGCCAGGAGTTGTTGGTCGTAGAAGCCTGTTTAAGTGCTCACTGTCAACAAGGAAATCATGGGCAGCACTTAAAGTGGCTCACCTCTGATTTATTCATAAACCTCACACGAGCACTTGGCTTTGTTCTTGCTCTGGTAAGAGGGAACTGATGCCAATAAGAACAGGAATAAAGAGCTTCTCGCACGGTCCAAAAGTGAATAGCACTTTATCTCAAAGCATGACCTCCATTCCCAAGCTCTGTTGTGTTACAGTTGACTCCCCTAGATGTGTATTCTCAGATGAATTGCTAGAAGAGGTTACAACAAATATAGACTTTGTAAACCCTCTAAGATGGAACAAGAACTGTGCGACTGGAACTAAGGTTCTAACTCGACAAGAAAGGTTTCAGTGCTCGATGCGAACAGAGAGGTTTCCGTTTCAGACAGGGCTGTATGCTGGTGGTTTTACTGTGAGTCAGAAAGCAGCAGGATTATGTGGCTGCAATTCAAGCACAAAAAATTTTTATATTCTGTGAGGGATTCGTTGGAGAGGCAGATTTGGATAAAAGTAAACACACAGGAACACGAAGGAGTTCAGAAACTGAAGAGCAAATAAAGAGAAGAGGAATAAAGGGGGGGAGAGAAAGAAGAAAAGGAAAGGTTGACTTTGTTTTTAGGCATCTCTGATTGCCACTGCTTTATTTTTGTTCCTCTAAAAAAGGCAAAGCAGTGCTCCCAGCTCGTGATGGGGGGAAGGGACCTTTCCGAGCCGGTCAACTGCCATGTTTGCACTGGGGCAGAGGTTGAGTACAGTTACTTCAATCCCCAGAGAAACATTTAGTTAACGCTCGCCTCTCTTGCTGATCCCAGCTGAGGCTGGGTTTTTTTCTTTTCTGCTTTTTGAATGAAGTTTGTTTGTTTGCTGTGTTTAGGGTTAGGTTTTTTTGAAGGCCACTTGGATTTTCAGGGCCAGGTTGAAGCGCAAAGAGTCCTAATGGAAGATGGTGATGAGAGTTAATGATACGTCTTTGATAAAGCAGTCCTCGTGTGCAATCTGATCACAGCCATCAGCTCATTTGTCATGGCTGAAGTGAAAATGTCAGGACCAATGAGTGTATCAGTGCTGAAGGGGGCGAAAGGGCTTTTGGAGACACTTTTGTGCTGGGAGTGGGCCATAGCTTCGATGCAGCTCTAGGGAAATACTGGGATTAGCCAACTCTGTGCGCAAATCCCTAGCATAACAGAATTAGTTGGGAAAATGAGGTTTGTTAGTGGGGGGAGGAAAAAAATATATCTGTAGAACTGCTCTAGGCTGCAGCCCAGGAACTATGCAAAACAGTAAGGCATTTTACGAAAATAATTTTAGCAATGTGACTGTACAGACATTCCAACCAAAATCACAATTGGTAGCCAACATCCTAACAAAAAACAGCTTAATGCATTTTGCATATGAACGTGGGTTTGCTTCCAGAAGGAAAAAGTGCATTTAAAATGAGTGCAGTCTTCACAGTCTTTAAGAAGAAAAGGTTTTCTGAATTTGACACAGTGGAAATTAATGCAACACATTTAAATACAAAGGAATGCTGATGATCTTTTTGCATGGGTTGGCTCAGATAAAAGAGAAGGGCAGCGTCCCTGCTGTAGACACTTTTTAACTCAGGAGGTGTGTTTCATACTTATAGAATCATGGAATAAAATCACAGAATCAATTGCCAGACTGGGACTCTGGTGTGACTACCCTCTTCTCTCTCTGACATCTCTCACATTAGGTAGATGTAAGATAACCTATTGTACATGCCTGCCGTCCTAGGATTGTAAATGCAGATTGGTTAGACCTCTGAAGAGCAGCATTTTTGTTGTTGTTGTTCACATTTGTTACAATAACTCTGGATGCTTTTGGCAGGCAGTTCCCATTCTGTTCTTGAACCTTGGTAAATTTGTGATCTCAGTGGTATCCTGCACTACTGTCTAACCCTTTTCCCCTTCTCATCATTGGGTTTTGATTTGTCCCAGCTTAGCTTTCTTGGAAACCTGCTACTTGTCTTTCAGTAAGACTCATCTTGCTTCCTGTTACATACCCAGGAAGAGCAGGGTGCTTTTACCATTGTCCATGAAAACACTGAAGGAATCTTGCTTTCTTGGAGGTGAGGATCCTCCTTTACCAGACCTGTGGAAGCGTGTAGGGGTTTAAGCAGGTAATCTCATTACCTGCACCATGCCAGCCCAAAAGGAGTGAGTTACTCCCTCGCTAGTGCACAGAGCCGTTACTGAGGAGTTGTCTGAGTCCTAGGCATATGTAGATAATTGTTTGTCTGTCTGCACCAGCTAATCATGGCTATTTGCCTGTGGAAGGAATATTTACCTGTTTTGCTGTACTTCCAGTGTGTCCAGCACTGCAGAACTGGGGTGGTTTAACTTCACATGGGTTCAGCAGCCTACCAGCACCGGGCTGAGAGCAGTTTTTCCTTTGTTTGGTGCTGTGAGAGGTGCTGCTGCAGGTTTATCCTCTTTTGTTTGGAATTAACAGAAGGCTGAGGTGAAAATGAAGTTTGCTGTTGACACCATAACCAATCTGGTAGCTGCCACCATTACACAAGGCCTTTGAAATGGGTGGAGGATGACACCAGCTCTCCTTATGCTCTGGGTTGGCTCTGTGTCTGTGTTGCTACTATACATTGCACAGTATTTCTCCGTGGTAGAAAGCTCTCCTTTACCTTTTCTTTCCCAAAACTTAGGCATCATTTTGGAATGAGCAGGGGTGCTGATGAGAGGGAGTGGAGAGCAGGAAACATGTGGCAGAGCCTTAGGCTGTACCTCAGATACCAGATCATTGCCTCTGGTAAGCCTAGGACTCCTCATAGCAGCTTCTATGCATGACCTTCTGTGGTCATGGGCTTCAGGCTCATGGTCCTTCTGGGCCTTTTTTATGCTATGAAGATGGAACTAAAAATACCAGGTAACCTGATGTAGAAATGTGTAATAAAGCTGCAGCCACTCTCCTTCAAACACCAACCACTTCTCTATTCCTGTGTGTCAGTGTGGGTGGCAGCAGCAAGGTAATTTATTTAATCTAACTAGTACTTATCTTTGTTAGGAGCCTGCAGATTTCTTCCATTTCATGTACAGTGAATTGTCCTCTTTCAGATAATGTTCTTGTACACATTTTTTTTTGTTGGTTCTTGTTTATTTGTTTAATTCTATTGATTTACAGTACTGGAGTGAAATATCTGATACCTGTTTCCTGCACTTTGACTGTAGGTAGTCAGAGCAGCTGATGAGATTCTTTCCCTCCCTTCCCCAAGCCCTTTAGCTGCTTTAAATGTATAATTATCATTGCATGTCATTTGATAGCAGCACTAATTGCTGCCAACCATTGTCTGTTTGCACTTAATGCTGAAACCTGATCAACATCCTGCTTTGGTTGATGTTTGGTGGTAAACTTTAATTAACTCTTATTGCATTGAAGAAGAGCTCAGTCTCTGTGCTAACTAATCATTTACCTTCATTATGTCCTGACAGCTCCACTTGTTCCTGGTACTAATAGATACACTAGTCAGTAAATAAACCTGCAAACCTTCATGCCTTGAAGTTGTTCCACCTTGGTATTTTGTTGCTTAAAGTATATAGGCTTCAAGGTAATTATTTCAGTTAGTTCTCTATCTCTGCTTTTCCAGACACCAATCTCAAATTGCCTTTTTTTTTTCCTGTGCTAGACAATACAATTTTAATAGTAACTGTAGATTTAAGCTAGCATTACTGCTTCAGCATGGTTCCTATATACATGCATCTTTTGAATCAATACAATTAAGCTTGTCTCCTGTTGGAATTCTTGTAATTATTTTTCCTGAAATACTTTTCCTGTAATGATATTGAAGTTAAAGTAATCAGGTTACTGGCAGATCATGTAAAATTCAACTCAAAATTGCTGGCTGCTTGATTTTAATTTGTCTGACATCAAGTTTGTTTGAAAAGGGATAATATGTGGTTAAACCAAGGAGCTTATAATTATAGTTGACATTTGTTTGTTTATAATGAAATCTAATTAAAGTTCATACATTTTAAAACACAAAAGTTAATTACTGAATTGCTCACTTCACTTATGCATAGCAGTCAAATTAACTTGCAGAGCAAAAAAAAAAAAACAATGACAAAAGACTGTGCATAATAAAAACAAAATGCCCAGCTGATCTTGGCAATACAAAACAAATTTGCCATGATAATATGCTAGAAAAAACAAATGTTTTATTAATAACTAAACTGCTTAAAAAACATCCTCTATTTCCACTGACCGGGCTGATTTTAAGAGAATAATATTTAAATATTTAACATGATTTGCCATACCCATAGCTGCTTTTATTATCTTTTTTTTTCCTAGATGCATAATTGGAAGAGCTTTGCACTCTTTTAAATATGCTTAAAAGCACAATTTTCTATTCTTTTGTTTTCATCAAGACCTTTTCTGGAGTTGTTGTATCTGCCCAAGACCTGGAATGTTTGCTTGACTTGTGATAACTTTCAGAAAAAAAATTACAGCATTTTTTTTTTAGCTTGTAAGCAAATGAAGTAGTGGGCAAACAAAAAAAGTACTGTGATATTTATTTCAGAGTTGGTTTTTCTGGCATCAAAAGAGGTGAGGTGAATATTGCAGAGCCACTTGGACTCCCCTAGTCATTATTTTTTATAGTTTTTGCAATTCAGTCTAACCTGACAGAGGACACATTCAGACTGTAGTGAAATCACAAAGTTTGGGGTAATTCAGACTTTAAAAGATTCTGTTACTCTATTTTACATCATTCAAGTATTTTTAGTATATTGATGTTAATATGACTTTCTTATGAAATTGAAGCAAAACCCTACATTTCTCTAACTTTTAGTTAAAAGCTGTGAATGCAAACTCTCTCTCTCTCTCTCTGGCAGTGTTTGAGAACAGGTGACGGATTTTTTTTCACCAAGACAATTAGGATTAATTTTCTGGCTGCCTCTATTTAATTTAGTTCCATGTGAGTTTAAAACAACATTGAGTGTAAACTAACTTTAGTCAGAGTCTAAGAGATTAGATGGTGAAAGCTTTACAGATTGGGAGTATTGACATTTGAATAAACACAGTAAATATGATTTATTAATTCCTAGAGTGATTGATACAGCAAATTTCTTTAAAGGGAAAAGGAATAAGGATTCAATGCCTAGGTTTTATACTTAGCAGGACTACTAACATGAATTCCAAATTTAATAGGGATTTTTGGGGGTGAAAAGGGAAAGCATAAGAGCTTTTTTGCATTAGTGGCATGCTTGTAAAATTGAGTGTAATTTACATAACCTTTCATAGTGTATATTGTGTGTGTTATAATACAGGATCTGATTGATTTGTAGATTAGTATTTATTTAGGAGAAGAAAATCAAAGGGATTAAGCATTCATCATTTTAACTCTAATCCTACTTTGCATAGATGAGACAAAGGGAGATGATTAATGCTCTAATGTTCCCTGGGTCACTATCATTCAGACACACCTTTTTCTCCAAAAAGAAAGGCAGGGGAAAAGTTGGTGCCTCCTCCTAGTATTGGCAAACAAGAGTTTTCTGGCAGTATTTTAACTGATTAGCCCATTATTCATCACTAATGAAGTAATCACTTAGGGAACCTCAGTGTCAGGTGGAATAGTAGAAATATGGTATGAAAATAAGAATTAGAAGGATAATTACAGTTCATATTCTTGTCTTACACCAACGTGAGCTCTTGATGTTCAGTTAGAACAAATACATGCAAACTAGGGTGGAAAGAGAGAATAATAAGCCAAATTTGTTTGTGGACATAGCCTGTCTTGCATAATGATTACAATATTTTCCTAAAACAACAAACACCATCACCACCACATTGCCCAGTAGCTTTGTCCAGCTGAGCTTGCTGCTCTTGCTTTTACAAGGAGAACAGCTGCAGTGGTTTCCTGAAAGCTGTGGCAAGGAGACAGGGGAGTAATGCAACAGTTCTTCACCATTATAATTCAATTAAAAATTCCAAAGTGTTATGGCCATTGTGTCCACTTTGCCTTTGCTCCTCAAGATGGAAAACAAAGAGGCAATTCCTATCCTGGTGGGGAAGGAGAGCTGATCAAGCTCAGGAGGTTTCCTTATGAGCGCTTAAAAATCAGCTGGCGCGACGTTTGCTCTGAGCCTTTGTGGAACAGGAGAAGAAATAACTGAGTTGAACAGTAGTCTCCAGTTTGGCTTTTGCAAACTTTTCCACCCCTGCCCCCCCCTTCTCTCCTGTCCTTTCAGTGGAACTGGGGTTTAGATGCATGATATATTTCGTTACATCCCTCCATTCAAACTTAATTACCTTCTCCCCTTTGTGGTGACATGGGCGGAAAGTTTTTGCCTTGTCAGGAGAGGTCGTCACACATTCTTGTGCAGTTCTCTTCATTAATTCCTCCTTGCAGAAGCATTTTCTCTCGTGCTGGGAAGGTAGAAGGGTGTAATAGAAGATCCCTGAAACATCAGCAGGAAGCTCTAAGCTGGTTAATGCAGTATAATTGTCTGGACATAGACTGGTCTTTGTTTGTGTGGTTCACTTCGAATCAGCTGTAATTAACTCCAGAGTGTTTCCAGATTGCTAGCAAAGAAAAATTACAGCTTTTCTGTATTAAATTGGAAAGCTCACAAAGACATTAACTATGCAGATTGCTTTTACTTTGATATATTTCTATCCCATAAGAAAAAGCTTATTTGGCTCTTTTTTTTTTTCCTCGTTTCCCTCCGCCCAAAATGTGTCTCTGTTAAGTTATTTGATTTAAGATCTATTAGGGTGGAATGGCTACTTAATAATTCAGTCTGAAAACTATTTTTCTTCAGATCATCACCCCCTCTAACACTTGCATTTGTCTCAAGTTACTATTTCTTGGAATGTTTGGGGTTTCTTTATTATTATTTGCTTGGGGAGGAAGGGGCTGGGGTGTTTGTTTTCTGCTGCTGTGCCTGACCCAAGTTTCTGACAGATGCTTAGATGGTTTTCTGTACAGGAAGATAAAATGCTACTTATCTTCTAGACTGAACAGGCTGAAATGACAGAGAACTGTGTGTTACACTGACCTATCTTCTAGTTCCTTGCAGCTGTAAGCTTAAGGGGGGGAATATATATATCCATAATAATTATAGGCCAGGTAGCTTACCTGTATTTGGCTATTTTGAAGGGAGAATGGACAATTTCAAATCTGTTCAACTTTGTGGTGAGCTAAGTGCTTACCACACCCTGATAAAAGGTACTGGGTACAGTAGTTTATAATTATGGCTTGCAGCATGGGCTAAAAGGAGCAGCAGTGTGAGCAAGTTCCTAGCTAATGCATCTAATCATACAGCACTATACACAAAGGATCTGTCAGCAATTGATGCAAAAAAAAAGTCTGACCAAAATCTTCCCCCCCCCCCTTTTTTTTTTTCTTTCTTCTGAATTTAACAATAAGGAATTTAAGCCTCAATGTGGCTTTAGCAACCAAAGAAAAGAAGCTCTTGGTGTCTGCATAATACCACTTTGATGGATTTTTTTCATCAGTCCTCTGTACGTGGCAACAAATAAACAAGTATAATTATACTTGTGAAGGCCTATTCATTGCTTTGTCAGGATTAGATATATGTGCAGTTTTCACACTGAGCCTCTCTTTTGTCTTTGCCTAACTCACTATGACATATTGATAGAGGATTTGGTATGGGGAAAAGGCCACAGCAGAGACAGTGATGACCTTTTGGAAACTTGATATAATTCAAGGATTTTTATTTTCTTTTTTTTTTTTTTTTCTCCTCCCCCCCTCCCAAAAAAAAGATTTCTTTAACTTGTTACCAAATTCAGTGTGCAACTTTTAACCCATTTTTCCCAGAGTCAATAAAGAATCCAAAGTATTATGAGCTGGCTAAAAAAAGCAGATGGGAATAAAAACAATAGGCTAAGAAGCCTCTTGGTCTTCTTTCCCAGCACTTAGCACTGTGGCTAACCTAGCATTCCTTTCCCATTATCCCATCCTCTTGATCAGATCATGTTCTTTTTAATCATTTCACAAACACTGTCTCACTGGACCGTAGAAGAGGGCTGGGACAATCTCAATTAAAAACCAGAGGTAAAAAACTGCCATTTGGGGACTCTTTGTTCTAATGGGAACTCTGCATTGGAAATGCAGAGGAATTCTCCTATTGTTCAGCAAGCACCCCCTTTTCTTTAGCAAATCTGGCTGTAGGTGGGTTTTTTTTTTTTTTGTTGTAATTTAGCTGAGCAGAGAGCTTAGAGCAGAGTTTCTCCAGGAGGAAAGGCAGAGGTTAGCAATTTAAAGGTTTCTCCAGATATATTGGCCATTAGTTCCGAAAAAAGGATTTAGATGATCAAAGTTAGTGGCCTTGTGAATTACTGGGAGAACTTGAAATACTAAGCAGAGCAGCAGGTATGTATTTCTGGGAACTCAAGCTCATAGCACTGGCAGAGACTGGGTTTTTTCTGGGTGTTTTAAGACTATGCAGATATGTGCTTAATATATCTGGGTTTCTGTGTGTGTGTTTGTTTGCTTTTAGTTTTTGCTTGCGAGGAGGAATCCAGTTTGCATTGGGATTGTTTTGAAATCTGTTGTGAAGACTTTGTGGAATAATGCTGGTTCTGAGACACTCCTTCTGATTTTTTGTTTTGTTTTATTTTATTTGATTTATTTTTTTAGCTATGACTTTGTCAAACTTTATTCTAACTCTCCCAGAAGGTCACTGGGGGTGAGAGGTTTTTGTTGTCTCTCAATATTGAAGATGCCGTAACCTCTAATGGATGCATGGTCCATCATATGCTACATGCAATCAGTAAGTCATCCCAGTAATCTTGAATTCTTCATCAAGGTATAGTGATTTCATTTCCCTAACCTTAGAGTAAACATGGCCACAAACATAGAAATAGAGGTTCTGCTTTCTCTCCATGTTGCTCATCAGTTCAGAGGTTTTAGTTTTTTGTTTTAATTGGAAGGAAATATACTCTTGTTTATACAATGGTGATCACAGGGCTGATGCAATTGTTTAGAACTGATTAATACTGAACTTATGTAAGGAGACTGATCACTGTAAATGTGCAGTTTGTTTAAAAACCCTGATTAAGTATCATAAAAGATGTTGTGACACTTGTTACTGTGCTTGTGGTGGTTCTGGGTTTTTTTTGTATTTTTTTGACTTGGTTATATGATAGAAGGTTTAAAAATCTTATTTAGTTCTCCTAATTGCAGCAGTAAGACTGTTCAGGGCAGGGCTGTGGGAAGGGAGAGGAAGGGGGGGATCTGATGTGCTGCTGAACTCATTGCTTATCTGCCTAAACTTATTTTCTGCTCAGAAGTGCCCTCCTGGTAGCAGAACCCTCTCCATCCCCACGACCACTCTGGCACCTGGGTTTGTGTGTGTGTGCTGGACACTACAATACTGTGATGTACTGCAGGGTGAGCAGATCTTGCTTCAAGCAGCAAAGATGAAATGGAAAGCCAGAGACAGGGCTAGAGTAGTTGTAGGCCGTTGCATCTGGCTCCGTTTGCTATGTTAACTCCTTCTCTCTCGGTTAGCTCTGCCCACTAGAGAGGTTTCACCCTGACTGATCCTTTCATGGTGCTGGGTAGGACAGAGTTACTTCACATGCATCCTTGTGTCAATGTTGGAAAACAAAACAGAGCTCCTACTGCCTCTTTGCCTTTGCAGCAGTCCAAAAAACTTCCTCTGTGTGTGTGTGTGTGTGTTGGTGCCAGCCGTGCATAGGTCTTTCATGTGTGTTTAGGCAGGACTGGAAGAGCCTTCCCAGTGCTGTTGCTGAGTGGATCCATGTTAAAATGCTTTTATACCAGCACTGTTTATCTTTTCATGTCAGAGGTGAGAGATATCAGCACAAAGACATTTGTACCAGTTCTCCGCAGATGAGGGAAGGGGCTGGGGTTTGCTTTCTGCTGCAGCTAGCCTTGCACAAGGTTTAATCTGTAGGGTAGGCCTGAGGAGGAGGAGGAGGACACGTTGGGTGTGAAGGCTCTTCCTGCAGGATGCACCCCCTGTTTGTGCAGATTTGCCAAATGGGAAGGTAAACATCCTTGTCTCCAGCCTAATTTGAGAATTATTATGTTTTTCATGCTCCTTGCGATCAGCTCCTTTCCAAAGGTTTGATCAAATTGCATGTGTGCCGCGAGTGTAATTAACCTGGAGCTCATCAATGATTAAAATTACACACCAGGCTTTGTGACTTTTGATTTAGGAGCAATTAGGCTGTCATTTTTAGCCATCTCAGCTACCCAAACTAATTTTGATTCATTTTCATTCTATGCAAATCTTTGGATGGATCTTAGAACGGATCGCTTCCTCTCTCTGATTTAGTTGACAAGATTAGATTTGATTACACTTTAAAAAAACCAAAGAAGCAGCTATCCTTCATACTTAATATCTCAGTGACCTTCACTGCAGTCTTTCCTAGGAGATGATTTTTATTTATTTATTTGTTTTTAATCCCAAGACCACATGGAGTGATTTTTTTTTTTGTGCAGGGATGTAACACCTGGCTATGATGTGCATATAAATATAACGTTTGTCTAGCAACGTGGTTTTTTTTCCCTTGCAAATGGGAAGATGAATGCTTCGGATACCTAAAACAAACATTTTTTAGCAATCAAACTTTGCTGCTTAATTGAAAACTTCACTGATGAATTGCCTACTGCTTTTTGTCTTAAGGATAATGAGATCTATCCCTCTGGCTTCTTACTAGAACGAAGCTCGCCGATGCCCTGCGTAAAAAAAGGAAGGCAGAGTCTAGAGCATGGGGCTGAAAACAAACAGTGAAGTTTCCAAGCCCTCAGCTGTTGTGTACAGTGCCATCATTCTGCAAATTGAGAGATCTGCAAGGACTTGGAGTAGCTTAGGCTGTAATCAGGCTACTAGAAGAGTGGCTGGAGCCTTGCAGGTTCACAAAAAAGAGAAAAAAAAAAAACAACAACAAGAAGGAAAGCTGACTTTTAACCAATGTGTGCCCGACTTTCCTCTGGTGCTTCCACCCTGCTGCCAGACACTGATATGGCTTTTATAGAGAGCAACAAAGGGAGTTTATGGTCTTAAGATGCCTGCCTGCAAGAAATGATTGAAGGATTTTCATCAGCAGCGCTTGCGTCTGATTTGTTAAGCTAGGGGAGAGATGTTGATTGAGGTGGTGGTAGAGAGATGGGCAACTCACCAGGATTGATAACATCAAAATGGTATTTGAAATGGTGTTCATTACCTTCTGCAGTGGAAAAAAAACAACAACCCAGAGTGCAAGTGATTGTCCCCTAGGATGATGGGACTGGTTGCAGTAAATATTCATTTCTGTTCTGTTGCCCATGGAGGTAACTGAGGTGTGGGGGAATAATGGTGCTTGGTGCTTCATCAAGGATGGCCAGCTACCTGCTGGGGGCTTTTGCACGAGGAA
>VWZO01021698.1:584285-626785 GCA_013396975.1 Bucco capensis | reverse complement strand
AGGCTAGGGAGGGAACTGGTCCAGTGTGAATTGAACAAGGCTTTGATGAATCAGCAGAATTAAATGGTTGTGGTACATGAGCATAATTGAGCAGAAACGATGCAGACTAGGCAGGGAGGATTGTTCCTGATGAGTCATGAGGGCCCCTTTGGGGTGCACTTGCTGTGAACACAGAGAATGTAAGGTTTAATTAATTTGTTTTAAGTAAGTTCTCTCCTAATGAATGATCAGAGGAGTTTTCTATCTCCTATAATCTTTACAGACTTTCTCTCTTACATGTTGAATAGAAGCTTGATGGAGGCTTGAATGATGCATGCATAGAGGGAGATCACTGTCTTGTCGATGGCTCTGTTTGCAACAGTAATCTATCACAGCCAAGTTACTTTACATTGGTACAACCTTATTACCAAGGCTATTCAAAAGTAAGCACAGTCATCCTCTTGGCTGCTCTTCTGCTCCAAGCCAGTAATGATTTTTTCACAGACATGAAAGAGTGTGGTCTAGATAAATATGTTAGTAGAATGGCAACTGTATTTTTATCTTTACTGGAAAAAACTATGTGGCTATAATGAATATGTGGGAGTGATGAATACCATTTATTACACAACTTGTCATGACTTTTTCCAAACCCTAATTATGGGGTAACTTCTTTTCTGCAGTGTGTTTACTGGATTGACTTGATTGTCTCGGTTCACGGACAAAATATAACATATTTGTTTCCAAGATGAATAACTTTGTAACTTATTAAAAAAAAAAAAAGTTCTTTTGTCTAGGGGATATAAAAATTCAGGAAATATTGCAAGCCATTAGTCACTGTAACAAGCTCTAAATATGATTAGAAAATCCATTTTGCAAGTGTTATCTATTGATTTATACTAGAAATCTGTGATAACTAAACTATTAGGAGTTATCTGCAGATTACAGCAACTCTGCTGGTTTTCTAATCATGTTGAAAATGTGTACACCCAGAACAAACACAGAAAAGCCTCAGCAGACCTCTGGTTTACACAAGAAATAACATTTCTTGTTATTTCGTGGTGCTCAACCATGTTCAAATGGTTGTTCTGAGCCTGCACAGACAGAAAGAATTTCATCTTCTAACCCAGTAGTTGTAGCCTTGGTGGATCTGATGTGGACAAAAATGGGAGTAACACCAGACCGAGTCTATTCTGTTGTCCCACAGTGCTGGCTGCTTTGCCAATTTCATGATATATTTTATTGAAATTGTATTTGTCCTTAACTCTAGGAGTTTTGTGCTTGTTTGTTGGTTGGTTTGTTTATTATTTTTTAAGATCCAAAGTTCTGTTTTGAGAAGTGCCAAAAGAGATGAGAGTCTAGCAACTCAGCAGCAAAACTGCCTTCAGAAGTTCCTGCTGCCTGTCATCCCCGAAGCTTGTGCCTTGCTCCCTCCAATTAGGCTTATTGTGGAGCCACACTCTAAGTCAGGTCGTTTTTAAAGGATTTGAGCTAAATATAGTTGGTCCACATCTCTTTTTTTTTGGAGTGTCAACCTGAATTATCTCAAGGATCTGTTTCAGAGAGATGCTGCTGCACACTGTGTCACAGAAAGGACTGGTAGAATGGGAGATAGGAAGGCAGAAGGCCTCTCCTCAGGTGGTTGCACTGCCAAAGTTTCAGGGACTGTTGAAAATAAGAGGTCAACTGTTTATTTTTCAAACAAAGCTATAGGCAGAGCTATGGAGTTGCAAGGTACAAGCTGTCTACTCAAAACAGTGCTGTGTCTTCAAATACTCAACTCAATCCCCACAGAAATCGTTGTCAAGTATGTTTGGGTTTGCAGCAGGTCCTACAAAATGTTTTAGTCTACTAAGGGAGCAAAGTCTCAGCTCTTAGCCCTCATCTCTAAAATTGTCCTGACCCTGAACCTTTGCCAGGTCCTGGTTTGTTAGATCAAGCAATCCAGGAGTGCCTCTTTGGTGTAGCTATCAGAGGTGGCAAAAAACCATTACCAACCTTTTCAGCTCAGTGCCAGTTAGGGTGAAAGCCATCCCAGTGGAGAAGAAACACATAAGCTCTTGGACACCTTCTTGTCCTACCAAAGGACAGTAGAAAGTCCATCAGGCTGCAAGTATCCTGATATCTGCATTTTTAAAGACTTGTCCTTAGGATTGCTAGTGAGAGTGTCAACTTTTTAACAAGTTTCTCTTCCTTGTGACTTCTGAGAGAATCTTGGCCATTTGAACCCCTCTGGGATCAAGAAAGTAGATAACATGGACACACTGTGTTTTGTGTAAGCTCATTTTAAGGCTAGTTTGAAGGAGAGGGATGGCTTATTTCAAATACCTTTTGGGTATTATTATTCTTTAATTCAGTATTATTATTATTTCTTAAGATCTGGGTTTACCATTACTATAGTGTGCCCCAAACAACCAAACTGTTCTAGATGTGTGTGCTTTATAACAGAATGTACATTACCCAGAAAACTTCCCTTTTAGCTGTGGGTCTGCATTCAGGCCTCAAGGTGAAAATAAATGAGATTTTGAGACTCTGTAAAGTCATCTGCTAGCAGACTTGATAGTTTTGCAGGTCTTGGTGAAGCTGTTGACACCAAGAGAGTTGTAAACTTTGGTGGTTGTTTTTTTTTCCACTTGATACATCAGAGAAACTTTTAGAGCACCTAAGGAAAAAAAGAACATTAATTTGTATGAATAATAGATATATGCCTTGGGAGCCATATCGAATATTCATGAGTTGTGTTTATACACAAGCAGCTCCTCTAACTCTTTTCAAATTAAGGTGCTGTGAATAGGGTTTGGCAATGAAAACCTTAGTACTAAAACCATCTGAAAGCACAGAAAAAAGGCTCTGGCTTTGTTCCTTTGCTTTGTCAAGTACCTCAAAGTTTGGGGTTTTTTTTCTGTAGTCATTTATATTTATTTAAATGTTGTTGTTTTGTGAGTTTTCTTCTTCTAAATGTTGCCATAATACCTTGATTTTTCTTCCTGTGCTTCAGTATTGATGGAATAAAGGATGTCTTTGCAGAAGTGGAGCTTTTAAAGCCACCATGAAGATCAGAGCCTCTCTTCTGAAGCTCTATAATTGTAGGCAGTACTGAAATGTCACTTTTGGAGTTAGGTTCTAAATGTGGCAAAGTGAAACCTTTAGCTGTTTTCTAAGTTATTTAAAGAAGAAATGGTCTGATTGCTTCTTAGGGAGATGCAGTATTCAAGTGGTGTTGGTAATGCAGCTGCTAGGAGCCAGAACAAAAATGGCCTTACCCATGGACCAAGAAATTTTAGGGACTGACCTGCTGGTGGACAACGGGATGGCCAGCAATGTGTCCTTGTGGCCAAGAAGGCCAATGGCATCCTGTGGTGCATCAAGAAGAGTGTGGTCAGCAGGTTGAGGAAGGTTCTTATCCCCTTCTACTCTGCCCTGGTGAGGCCACATCTGGAGTATTGTGTCTAGTTCTGGGCTCCTCTGTTCAAGAAGAACAGGGAGCTTCTGGAGAGGGTCCAGAGAAGGGCTACAAAATGATTAGGGAACTGGAACATCTCTTTCATGGGGAAAGGCTGAGAGAGATGGGGCTGGTTAGCCTGAAGAAGACTGAGGGGTTATCTTATCAATGCTTACAAATACTTAATGGGTGGATGTCAGGGGGATGGGGCCAGGCTTTTTTCTGTGGTGCCCAGTGACAGGACAAGAAGTAACGGGCACAAACTAGCACACAGGAAGTTCTATCTAAACATAAAGAGGAACTTCTTTATTTTGAGGCTGGTAGAGCAGTGGCCCAGGCTTCCCAGAGAAGTGGTGGAGTTTCCTTCCCTGGAGATATTCACAACCTAACTATCCTGTGCAACCTGCTCTAGGTCCTCCTGCTCTTGCAGGAGGGTTGGACTAAACGATGTCCAGAGGTCCCCTCCAACCCCTAACATTCTATGATTCTGTGAGTGAACCCAGCTTGCCCTAAATGAATTTCCCAGGTTGGAATAGTGGAGGTCAGTATTAGCAAATGAAACCATGGGAGAGCTGCAAGCCCTTTGCAGCATCCATCAAGAAGCATTCAATAATTCCACAAGCAAATAGATAAAGCCTCCCTAGCAGCAGAGTGCACTTCCATGAGGAAGAGCTCAGCTTCTGCAGATTTGGGAAGCTGAGGCAGGGCACTGATCAGTGTCTGTGGAGATAAAGTACATTTAGCTGGAACTGCTCTTAAGGAAACCATTTTGTAGCTTAGTCAAATTGGTTTTGATTCAGAGAACTGCATATTTCATGTCGTGTCCTCAAAATAGTTTCCAAATCCTTCTAATAAATATAACAGGGCAGTCTTTTTTGCCAGGTAAACTGAAGCTACTAAACAGAAGTTTTAGTTAACCAACGAACTGACTGACACCATCAATTTCTAATCATAAATAAATACTTGAAGCTAGTCCATCAATAAATATTATTCAATTAGTTGATAATAGTTTGAAAAGACATTACTTTTATATTGGATATTTACTGCAGTTCATATCCTATGTGCAACTATTTAGGAGCTCAGGGAAAATGTCAGGCAGCAGTTAGCTGAATAATACTCAGCTGTGTAAAAACTACCTTGGTTTTTCCCTTTATTGACAAAATATTGATCCATAACACTATTCATGCTAGGACTGTCAGTTCCATTTTGATAGATCACTTTACCTCTCCTTTTCCCAAATAGCAAAGATATTCCCCAAAAGGAGTGACCTGATTTTAGTTTAAAAAGGTTAAAGGTGAAAGGTTAGCTCAGAAGCATCATCTGCCTAGCTGCTTAACTTTAAACTGATCAATTTAATGAAAATCTGTTTTGCAGATGGTGTTTTAATGTCTTTGGCAGGATTTAGGCAGCTTGAACATTAGAGGTATGCTAGTAAAAATTATTTCTTTATTTGACCAGAACAACACCTTTTCTTTTATGTTTTAAGGTAAGAGGCATGTGGGATGTGGTATTTTGGCAAAGGACCCAGAAGCAGAAAGTGTTGATGATCTTTCCATATGGGCTCAAAACCAGAACTCCCTTATGACTATTGCTAATGATGACTGAAGAAACAAACAAAGCTGTATTCATTTTTTTTTTTACCATCATCATAGAATCATTAAGGTTGGAAAAGATCTCTAAAATCATCAGTCCAACCACCAACCCAACACCACCATGCACAGTCACCAAGTGCCATGTCTACATGTTTTTTGAACACTTTCAGGGTTGGTGACTCCACCACCTCTCTGAGGATCCTATTCCAATGCCTAACCACTCTTTCAGTGAAGAAATTCATCCTAATAGCCAACCTGAGCCTCCCCTGGCACAACTTGAGGCTGTTTCCTCTTGTCCTGTCACCTGGGAGAAGAGAGCAAGCCTCACCTCACTCCAACCTCCTTCCAGGGAGTTGTAGAGGGCCAGAAGGTCTGCTTTGCCTTGAACCCATAGAAACCAATTTCAGACAGAACTGTCCTTGAGAAAACTTGTCTTCTTTGCAACAGCATGAACATTTTTTAACCTGGCAGAGGACACTGATTGTCTCTTTCAGACCTTGTAGACCAGCAGTACTCTCTTTCCTACTCCCAAACCGAGTGGTAATTGTGTTACTGAGCTGTAGATGTCATAAATAATACAGCAAATGAGTCAATCCAAATGGTGAATTTTATCTGATGGCAGTTATCTGGAGAAACAAAAGAATTAGATCCTCAGGAGTGCAAAAGCTTTGTGTTTATGTGTGCTGAGAATCTGGCCCTCACAGTTTTGGGCCAAGATAATTAAGTTTCAGGACAAACATGTCTTTCTATTTTCAGATGTATGCAATTCCAGAGGAATTTCTTGGGTTGCTAATGCAATACTATTATATGTTAGCTTTGTAATTAGCTGGGATTCTATCCCTCTGCTGAAATGCATTGTAACATTAGGCACACAAGCATAGCTTGCAGGAAGCTGTCATGAGAGTGGTGCCCTTTGTTTCATATTGACCTTCCAACTTAGTTAAAAAAAAAGGAGTTTACAATGAGCCTTTGTTTGGTGCACAAATGATCATAAACAGCTTTCTAAAGAGCCCAATAAACTGGGACAATCCCAAATGTATAACATCCCAGATTGAAGGAGTGGAGGAACAAATGGGGCTTTTACTATATTTTATAGGATGGATTTATAGTCGTCCTTGGGTCACTTAGGGGCAAGAATTTTCATGGTCAACTGCTTGGTCTTGCTAGCTAGCATCCTCTGCAGGAAATGCAAATACCATGCAGCACCTGCTCTTCAGCTGGGTTTAGGCATGGCTTTTTCTTCCTAAAGCAAGAGGTCCACTTCTCTGCTGATTCACAGTCAAAAGCTTAATTAGACTAGCTTTCTTTTAATTTATTTTATTGTTTTTCTACTCTGTCATCAGTGAAGCAGAATAGTCTGTCTGGATTCCATAATGCTGCCTGCATATTTGGGGTTTTCAAATCAGCCAGGGGATCCTGACTGCTTGGCTTGTGCAGGAGGCACAAGTGGGATTTAGTCCTTAGGTAACTTGGAGTGCAACATTTCCCCAAGGAACACTGCTTGGCTTTTTCTCATTATCCTTGTTCTGGATGAAAGCTTCGTTGTTAGGAATTAACAACTGAGGGGGGGGGGTGAAATATATGCATATGGAGACAAATGGACTAACAGCCCCAATCCCTATGTTTGCTTTACTCTGTTTGGCATGAAATGTTCATACTTTATCAGCCCAGAATTAACAGAAAGTCACATTCTTTTCATGTCAATTGTCCTGCACTAACTTTTTTCATTTCAAATCAAACATCCCAGCTATGTGCCAGTCCAATTATTGAACTGTCATTGTCCCAGGATGATGGTAAAAGAGGTCAGGAGATTGTGCAGCATTGATTTGCATAAAAATCATTGTGGAAAGGAAATTGGAATATGGCTGCACATCTGAGGAGCTAAAACATGCTTTGCTTAAGCTTCTTCTTGTTTGTTTCAGTGAAGAAAGCTGTTTTCAGTGATAAACAAAAGTTATCCTAATTTGTTGCTCAACACAAACCTCACAGAGAGGGGATATTTCAATTTTTATAGTACTTTCAGTTAAGCTTTTAAATGGTCTATGAAATTTAATTTCCACTGCAAGTTTTAGTTACTGTAATTCAGAGTATTCTGTTGTGCTTCCATCTATAAGAATCAGAGAATCCCCTGAGAAGAAACAGATATTCAAAGAACACATTGTGTAGTCAGCTGTACATTACTCTACATAATGTGTATGCCAACTGTGTACTTATACACTATAGATAAGTATATTCACTGAAAAAAAACCCCAAAATAAATTGTGAGCTAGAGGAATAGTAATTTCAAATCTATTATTATTTTTTATTTGAAATTTAAAATATCATAGTAGAGAAATAATTTTCACTTTCTATTTCATGTATATTTAATTTGATATTTAGATGTTGTTTGGCTCTCTCATGCCATGGCCCTTGGAAAAAAGTAGCATGCTTTGTGTCAGCTTATGGGAGCCTGCTAAAGCAGAAAGGTGCTCTCAGATCATGGTTTAGAGAATCCCCATGTCCCTCCACAGAAATGCTGTCCTGGATCCCAGTCTGCATGCTCTCCTAGATGAGAAAGCATAAGGATACTCTTTAAAAGAGGCTATACCAAATTATTTGGCTGTGACTTGCCATGAGTAGCCTTCCCAGTGAATCCAGAGCAGGGCCAAAGCAGCACAAAAAGGATCAACCTCATTTATTCAGCAAACTTGCCACAAAAAAATGGCTATGTAACAGCTGGTTTTGAGCCTGGAGTTCTTCCATTGTGACATTAAGAGAAATATATCATAATTTCAGACTGAGATTCAAAGCAGAGATGCGGTGTGTGCAAAAAATATTATGTCAATGAGAGTGCATTTGCATAGGTGCAGAAAGAGATTGCAGCTCTGGATTTAGCAGCCACTCCCTCCCAGCCTTGCAACAGAGGTTTTTCTTGTTAGCCTGAGGAGATTTTAGCTGATATTACACAACTCACTACAGGTGTCTCCTCTCAAATGGTAATTACAGGTTACCAGCCTCTCACAAGTGGGATTTTTCTCCCCCATCTCTTCCATATATTTAAGAATGAGTACTAAAAGTGCCTCCACTGGGATGTGATAGGAAAGTTCTCTTTTGACATGCATGTGTGTACTTTGCCATTGCTTTTGCTAAGTGATTTAGGAGAAACTTGCCCTGAGTCTAAGCATTTGTCAGTCCATCCAGAGAAAATCCCAGAACTCGGAAATTATAGGAGTGTTGATGGGAATAATATGCCAGAGAGTTGCTTGGAGACCTCATGTGTACAGGACTGAGCTTTGAGCAGTTTGATACACAAGTCTTGAGACTGTCTTGGCTCTAGATGTGTCTATCTTCTAAACAGATAAATTAATATTCTGCTTTATTTTTTCTCCTATGCTCCAGTCAGATTCGGTAATGAAGGATAGTGAAGAGGCTGGTATGAAAAGCTGAGTGATACCAATTCTGTTGGTTTTAGCAAGGATTAGGAGATGTATTCTATTGAGTAAACTTCCTTGTGTTATGTTTGTGGGCAAAATTTAAAAGTACCATGGAAAATAGGTAGTAGTGACATTAAATGTGGTTTTCTGTTAATAAAACGTAAATTATAGGTGGTAGCTTGTAATAGTTTTGGATCCTCTGTGGTCTGTCATCAGGGCTGTTGTTGTCCCTCATTCAGGCAGCTAGTGCAGAATGATGATCACACACCCTCATGTTGATGTATAAAGGGAAGCTTTTGCTAAGAAGCACAAGACCTTGCCTTTGTGGACAGCTGTGAAGGAGGATGTCATGGAAATGACCCCTTGGTCTGCAGCAGAAGGTGCCAGCCCTGCACTTGTGAAGCAGACAGATCCACAGAGCATTGTGCACCATAGCCTCAGGGGAAACTGAATGTGCTACTCTCCCTGTGGGAGGGAAGGCATTAAGATAATCTTTAGCTTTTAAAGGCAAGGGGCACTGAAGGAAACAAAAATTGAGCAAAGGTAGTCCCTTGAATGATGAAGTGTGCAGATTCCCATGCCTGGGGCATCTTAGCTGCAGGAGCAGGGACAAGAATAGGAGAAAAAAATTGTTTTGTTATATACAAAGAGTATGAGCAATTACTCCTTGCTTATATGCATGAATAGGAAGCTCCATATTGCTAATGGAAGCCAGGAATGGTAATATCATATTCCAAATGTGGATATTTGACCACAGAAGTTGCCTAATAAAAAATGTCTTTTTTTTTTTTCTCTTTAAAACTGTTATCAAACCATGCCGTTAGCATGATTCGCCTGTCTGAAATAACTGCTGGTTTATTGCCAGCAACCTAAAGGCATCACAAAAGCTGTTCAGGGATAGCTTTTGCTAAAATATTTTATAGAAAAAAAGGTTAATTATTCAGAGAAACTCCAAGATCAATCTTGTTGTGGTGACTCTGTTTAAAACAAAGGCTTACAGTGGAAACTCTTCTTCCCAGAACTTTAGCAGACACTTCCAATTGTCTATGTCATCTCCTTCTAAAGTTGCTTGACACATATGGAATTTTTCCATTGACATCCTAAACTTGTGCTTGGGCCTCTAGAAGTCCTTGGCTAGGGGAATGAGGGAGGTCAGTTGTCTCCAAACTTCCTTTATTAAGAAGGAAGATGTTTTCCATGGGAAATTCTGAAAAGTTGCAGCTGGCTCAAGTGTCCTACCACATATGACTGATGCTATCCTGATGCTAGACTCAAAACTCCAGATCCAAATGGCAAGAGAGAAGGAAGGACACTTCTTATTCCCAGAAACATAGAACTTCTAGAGTTGGAAGGGACCCATAAGGACAACTGAGACCAATTCTCTGCTCCTCACAGGTCTACCTAAAACTAAACCCTATGACTAAGTACTCTCTGAACTCTGGTGGGCTTGATGCTGTGACCACTTCCCTGGGCAGCATGTTCCAGTGAGCAACAAACGTCTCAGTGAAGAACCTTTTCCTTCTTGGGGTGTCCAGTGTAGGACCAGGTGTTGGACTTGATAATCCTTATGGGTCACTTCCAATTCAAACTGTTCTATGATTCTGTGATTCTAATGTCCAATCTGAACTTCCTCTGGCACAGCTTCCTTCCGTTCAAACAATAATACTCCTGTTTTCTCTATAAATTAGACAAAAAAACTTGCTGTCTGGGAAAAAAGATTGAGGCAAAACCACTCAAGTTTTCTAATTGAATAAACACTTTGTGAATGACTAGAAGCTTGGTATTTTTACAGCTAGAACAATGAACCAAAGCCTAAGGAGGATGTTGGTATTCTTGCTCCTTGTGTCTGCTGGCGATGAGAGCATGGAAAAAGGCTTGCTTGAATACTGAAATGAGACAGCTTTCAGTATCTAGATGTTACTATTTTGGAAACACCCTTTGGCATTTGCAGATATGTGTGCAGCTAATGAATGACTGGAAATTAGGAAGAGAGAAGCTGGTGGAAAAAGAATGAGGCCAAACTGCAAGTGTTTCTAAAAACCTTATGTCCTTATTTGTCCAGGAACTTGTATGACTCAAAAGCCTTGACCCAGGAGGAAGTCATGACCCTGTTGAGATATATCAGAGCAGGATCTTCTGAAGTCAGCTCTCAGATGCCAAAGATAACAGGCAACAAAAAAATAGTTTAAAACTAGTTTTACCAAATTTGTGACCTGGAGTCATTGGGCAGATTTGACAACACTAGGCTGTGGGGCCCTGGGACTAATTCTGTTGCAGATGCATCTCAGAAATCACAGGAACAAAGAATGGGTTGGGTTGGAAGACATCTTAAACATCATCCAGCTTCATCTTAAAGATCACCCAAACCTTCTGCCATGGGCAGGGACACTTTCCACTAGATCAGGTTGCCCAGGGTCCCATCCAACCTGTCCTTGAACACTTCCAGGGAAGAGGCACCCACAGCTTCTCAGGGCAACCTGTTTCAGTATCTCACCACCCTCACACTAAAGAACTGCTTCCTAATATCTAATCGAACTCTACCCTCTTTCACTCTTTCACCTTAGTACCCTTACCCAGTTTTTCATCCACCAACACCCCCAAGTCCTCCAGGACTGAAGCTGTTCCAGTCATTGCCCAGCCTGTATTTGTGCTTGGGATTTTCCTGACCCACAGGCAGGACCTTGCATACCCCAAAATACTTTAGGTGTTGTACCAAATTTGTGGCTATTCCTTGGCTGGTTTTGACTAGCTAATATAGGTGATGATGGATTGAACATGATGTCTATGTGCTCCCTCCCTATATCCACTGGTATTTCTCATGGCATATCAGGCTTCACCAGTACCTTCATGATACTTGAGTTTCTGTGACTTTTAAAAGCCAAGGGATAAAAAAAAAAATCTTCAGAACTAGTCATAAGGACTCCTGATGGGTGTTTCTGAGAAAGTACAAATCCTTTCTCAGTTAGACACTTTGTAGTCTCTTTGATGGTTCAGTTTGTTTTGGTTTGGGTTTTGTTTAGTTTGGTGTTTCTTTTGTTTTGGTTTGGTTTGTTTGGGTTTTGTTGGTTTCTTTTTTTCATGTCTTGACTCAACATATTGCATGTAGGACCTGAATCCAGAAGTCTTTCTCTAGGGTGTTTCTTTTCTTTCATGAGTTCTCCACTGAACAGCTCAGCCTCTGTGGCCTCAAAAGTATCAGACAGATGAAGAGGTTTAGCTAAGGCATTTTGGGGTACACCGAGGACAAGAGTTTTGAAGAGTTTTATATATGTAATATTTTTTTTCTGATGAGGAAGATACTTGAGCTGGTAATCAAAAGGAGAGCTCTGCTATCCCAGTTCACTCAGCTTTTGTGCTCTGCAGACACAAAGATTTTGTGCCTCACAACAGGAACTAAACAAATGTCTCTCCTTTACTTCTAGTAGTTGTTTGGCCTAATAGATTTAGAAGGTAAGCTCAAGACTGTCTGGACTAAGAAATGGAGCATGGCCTTGGGGAAAAAGAAAATATGTCTCTAACTGAGCATGAGGTTGGCCCTCAAGATGTTTGGCAGACTAAATGAACTTTATAGAGTTGTAATTAAGCATATCACTCAGTTTCTTCACAGATGTGAAGAAATGTCTATCTGTCTTTCTGTCTACCTATATTTTTCTGTATATGTGCTTAAGAGACTGTCTGTTACTGGGAGAAATGAGTTGGGGATGCAGCCTGAGGTTGTTCATGCTTGTGAGAACTCAGGAGACAGATGTTATCCAACACTAGTGTTAGTGAGAAAATCACAGCTGGGGGAGACTGAGTTTCTTGCACAGAGGGTGCGGTGGATGGATGAAAAAGGCAGAGGTCTGTGTGTGCGCTTATAAATGTGAACATTTCCCAAGAGCACAAAGAGAATTTCATGCTCTGTGTGTCCATGCAAACGTGAGGCTGCCACTGTCACCTGCTAGAGTACTGTACAAACATCTAGATGTGTGGCTGCTGGAGTGAAGGTTGGATTTCGATTTCTCTTCCAGTTTATAGACACATTTACAGCTGAAATTATCAGGATTTGGACTGGATGTAAAAAATACGCTGAGGAAGAGGAGGCTCAGGGCAGACCTTACCTCTCTCTACAACTACCTGAAAGGAGGTTGGAGTGAGATAGGCATTGGTATCTTCTAGGTTATCAGTGGTAGGACAAGAGGAAATGGCCTCAAATTGCACGAGGGGAGGATTAGATTAGCTATTAGGAATAATTTCTTCACAGAAAGGGTTGTGAGGCATTGGCCCAGGCTGCCCACAGAGGTGGTGGAGTCACCATCCCTGAAGGGGTTTAAAAAACATAGAGTTGCGCTACTTAGGGACATGGTTTAGTGGCAAGGGAGTGATATGTTGATGGTTGGACCTGATGATCTTAGAGGTCTTTTCCCACCTTAATGATTCTGTAATATTTTTCTTCTTTGGAGCTGTTTCTGCTTCACTTAATCATGAGCTATCTTTCCAGTCTGCCCTAATGAAAAATACTTCTTTGTAAATAAAGTTAGTTAAGTACATCTCTTGCACTAGCTGTCCATAAGAGAAGAGAATGCTATTTCAGAAGAAACAACACATTCATAGACCCAAGTATGCAATCATTCTCCTATCGCAGCAAATTATACCATTAGTCTGCCTTATCTAATCTCTTTACTCCAGACTGGCTAACAACAATTGCTTCTTGGAGCAAAAAAACAACAAAAATCTGTCATGGGCAAATATGGAATAATGTTGCTCATACATTTCAGCTTCTAAAAATTTCTGTCGTTCGTTTAAGTTTTGTTTATTTATTCATCTGGTAACACAAGGAGAAAGATCTTGTGTTCATACTTGCTTTATGATCTTTCTATAATCTTTATATAATTATAGAAATCTTTATGATTGTGTTATAATCCTGGAGCAGTTATATTACACTTAGAAAACAGTAACATTTGATTCAAATTATTCTTTTTAATGTACATTTTCTTGGATTCATTTGTTTATACTGAATTTCAGCGTGTGCCTAGCTAGCTTTAAACCTCTCTGGCATTCCTGGTGGCTCTATGGCTGGCCTTGAATTCATTTATGCCATCTACAAGATCAGTCCTAGCTTGATCTTAGAAGACCCAGAGGTAACTTTTGTTCTGTTAACTGGCCTGTAGCTTGTTTTCTGTCTCTGACAGTTGCTAATCCATGGCTGTATTTTCTCCCCTCTTTGTTAGGTGCCCACATTA
This sequence comes from Bucco capensis, assembly GCA_013396975.1. NCBI lineage: Eukaryota > Metazoa > Chordata > Aves > Piciformes > Bucconidae > Bucco > Bucco capensis. Next base: position 613,140 of record VWZO01021698.1, on the reverse strand, counting down.
AGTGTTTACACCACTTCCTAATTTGTCATCCAAGAGGAAAAAACTCCCACTCTGAATTACCCCATGGAATCGTTTATTTCCCCCCTAATATTAGGAGTGTGAGGGAAAGATGCCTCCAGCTTCCCCCTGTGTCACATTGCCTGTCTCTTCAGACAGCTGCCTTGTCTTGTTTTCCCACATTTATGAATAAACAGTGACTCGGGGTGCAAATACCCATAGGCAGTTAACCATTTGTGGTGCCTGAAGATGAGAAATAGCTAATTAATCATCTCATCTCAAAGCTGAAGCTGTTGTTTCTGCATGTGGGCTACAAGGCTGAGCCCTAACTCAGATGGACTCTGGAAGTGTGCCCTTTTTATACTGTTCAGAGCTAACTGTAATGTATTATTGATTGTTATTAAGGTACACCATGAGGTACAGATGGGATGTCTGTTGTGGTTGAGCTCATACTGTGGGAGCTGTGTTGACTTTCAGGTAGTTCTGGCCTTCATGCTGCTTGACATTAAAACCTTTCACGTTAGGGTTTAGAAGAGAAAGAAATATGCAGTATCTAAGATGCCCTGTGTGTAGTGTGAAGTAATGTGAAAATAAGATGCCAATTGCCCTCCCCACCAAGTCAGCACAAAACTTGAAGCGAAATACTAATTTCAGAGCAAGCCAGGAAGTTCCTGATTCCCTGCGTGAGTATATACAAACACCAGGGCAGTCACCTCCTGAATTTAAATGAGCTGTGCTACCTGCCAGGGCTGAAGGAAGTGCTGGAAGTGGAAGGATTAGGAGTCAGCTAGCAGCTCCTGTTGATTGTGTGTGTTTAGCATCCTGGGCTCCGAAGTCATGCTTAGGCAGGGACCAGCTCCTCCTGGCCCAGCTCTTCTGGCTGCATGTGTTGGCTGGTTTGAACTACACCAAAATTGCACTAGAAGATCAATTAATTTCTGCTGGAATGTCACTGCTAAACCCTGGAATGCTGCTAATTGGTTAAAGCAAAAGAAGTATGTTGATAGACATTTATCTTGGAGGTAGCTCCCTGAATATCTTTGCACAAAATGAGGTTTGAAATACTTCAGCTTCTCCTCCCTCTTTCTGGAAAGTTAAAGCACATAACTGTTGGGATTTTTCCTTTCTTACTTCCTGTGATCCTGTAGAATGAAATACTTCTCCAGAATTCTCACTCTCTCCAGCAGCCTGCATCTTAGAATGGTTTACTTCTGTCTGAGACTCTTAAAGAGGTCATTAGTCACTGGAGAAAGCCTGAAGTAAGGAAACATATGACAAACACAGGGTCACAAGACAACCCTCTCTCAGCTTGGCTCAGCTCCCTCTCTGCCATTAATGGAGCAAAAGGAACTGGAATTTTGATGCAAGCTCCCTGCCACGGGGGAGGGCAAGGTTACTCTGCTGGTGGCAAGGAGTCCCTTGGTGGCACTGTCCTTCCCATTCCACCCCAGGCAGGAGATGTCTCAGGAGGATTGGGAAAGGCAGGAGCTAGAGCTAGTGTGTGTTTGTGATGAATGTGAAACCCCTCCTGCACGGGGAGCTCCTCTCAGTGGGATGCTGGAGACTGCAGGAACCTTTTTAGCTGGGACAGAAAGGCAGTGCCTGCTGTAGGATCTGCCTGCTCTCCTCTGTTTTGATCCCTTGCTCCCTTTTTTAGTTGTAGGGTCTCATTCACACACCCTATCACCCAAATTTTTGTCTCACATTTAGCTTTTGATGAGGGTTGTTTCCTTAGTTTGCCACAAGGATAAGGTATTCAACAGCCAGGGGTCTGAGCAGAGTCCATGAGGTGGTTTGTTTAGTATGAGGCCATGCTGTTAAACAGAAGTCTAAACATTTGCAAAGATACAGGAGTTTGGTTGTGTGACTTTTTATCCTCTGTAGAATTTGCTTGAAACTTTAAAAGAAATCATTTGTTTCCTATTAAAATGATGATGAGAGGAAAGAGAGAGGAAGCACATGGGCCAAATCCATGTTTGTTGTAGTGTTGCTGATCTTGGTAGTGCTCATCCAAGAATGGAGTTGGCCAGGAGTTTCCCAAAATGTCAGTGTTTCTTAACTCTGTCAATTGAGTGGGACATGGCTCTCCTGTGGTTTGACTACTGTGGTTTGTCACTACTGGGAGGAATTATCCAGTTCAAAAAGTTCGGTTATTTGGGTAATTTCTTGCTGAAATTGAGGGCTGCTGTTTCTGGTTTTCTCCTGAAGTTTATTTCTAGGGTTTTTCCATTTGTTTCTGGTGCTCTAGAGAAAAGGCTCTTGACAAAGGAAGAGGCAGAGGGACTGCTCTGCAAGGAGAATGGGGAAAAGAGGAGAGGATTTGAACTTGGGAGTGTTTTCCTTCTCACCAGAACGTCTCCCCTGTTTGATAGAGCATGTGTGTTGCTAAAATGAAACCCACCACCTAGAGATCTTCTCCAGATCAAACCAAGCTCCTGGGTGTTGATAACCATGGCATTGTGAGCACAGACACTAGGTTGCCTGCTTCTCCTTCCAACTTATTCCACCTTTGTGAGTGTTTTCTCAAGCAGATACTATTTAAAACCAGAAAGCCTCCACCCTGAAAGGCCCCAACCTGTCAGAAACATTGCCTCCAGCTTGGAATTTCATTCCAAAATGCCAGCTCCCTCAGGACTGTGCATCATGTCATCCTTTGCTCACTGCAACCTCAGCTGTGCACGCATGGGAGCAGTTTTGACCATCTCACCCCATCCTTCTTCTTCCTGCTCTACCAACATCTCTGTCTCTGTTTTCACAGTGCCATCTACGTCTGGAAGGGTGTCATTTCTGCAGCACTTAGCTCAATCTCTCTCTTGCCAAACTCTAAACTCCTTTATTTTTTCCTCTTTTCTGCAAGTAATCTTTCCCACTTTCTCATGTGTATACAGTTCTGAGTGTTTGTGTACATTATCAAATATGCATTGCTAATTATTTGGGATGAGTGGGATAAAGGTTTTACTGTCTTCAGCTTGAGCTGGCTAGGTTATTTTAAGTAGGAAAGAGAGAAAAAAAAGTTTTGCTGACTATCCCACAGGAAACTCTGATGCATTTGAAACCTCCTGCATATTTTTGCATTAGGAAAAATATGTCAGAAATTTATAGAGTGCTCTTGAATTGTATCAATACTCCTTTTTTTTTTTTTTTTCATATGGCTGCATGGACCAAGGAGAAAAAAAACACTACTGTGAATTTGTGACTAATATAGCTGAGAAAAGTCTTGCATTTTTTCCTATAATAGCTTTCCCATACATAATAGGGTTTCAGTTTGAAGGTCTGATATCTCCAGGCCTATCAGAGCTAAAAAACAACTGCTAGCATTCTGTTGGAAAGCTGGAAACTTCCCACATCCAGGGCTGTAAAATGCCTTTTTCAGGCTTCCAGATCACAAGATTCACACATCATTGGTGGAAGGCTCATCCTAAGTCTTGGCTTAATGTAATTTAAAAGGAAATTTTTCCATTTGAAAGGAAGCAAGGAAAAAAGACTTGATGGTGGTTTGCAGCATAACCAAACTAATGAGAGCTGAGTTAAGCTCTCTGGGCTGGGAACATTAATAATAATTATCCTTGGAGACAATTGCAGTCTTGTTTGAAGCACAGAGATTATGTGGACACCATCTTCTAGGGATGGCTTGAGACTTCTCTGAAGACCATGCTCTTCTACCTTGCACATGGCAACTACAGAAGTGTGCTTTGGGTGGTCAGAGCATTTTTGTGTAGGATGCTGGTTCTGTGCTGAGTTCACACCAGCAATCCAAAATCTTCCATGAGCTATCAGGAAGGCTGAGAAGCCAACAAAATACAGCATCTAAAAGCTCCAGACCATGGTCTTTCATTCTGTTTCAAGCATGGCTAATGGGGCAAATAGAAATAATTCTCTATATACTGTATAATGCTTTGTGTATGTGCATGTGTGTAAAACACATCACAAGAATATACACATATGCTCCTGTGTATTTTAGCTAATTATATCAAGGAAGTATGTTTAGGCTATCTAATAATATGCAGATACTCAGAATAAATGAACTAAAAAATCTAGATAGCGGTGAAATATTCAGGGTCTGTAATGGGGGCACATTTAGCACAGTTGTAATATTCAGAGTTTTGGCTTTATTTATTTATTTATGCCTTACTCCACTCTAAAGTCATGTGGTTTGTTTGGGTTTTTTTCCTAGTTACATCAGTTTTCAGTCACGAATGTTTTGCATTATAAAACATTTGATTATAAAGCTGTGTAAAACAGACTCAAACTTAGGAAGTGTAAGAAGAGTTCAGCTGAAGACTTAAGAGCTTTGGCTAACTTCTTTTACCACCTTTCATAGAGCCAGAGGGATTCAGTGTTTCTATAATTCTATACTCCGAAACCCCTCATCAGAGAAAAAAAATAAACAATTTAGCATCCTCTTCTAGAATATTAGGCTAACGTATTCCTTGACTGACATCCAGCACCCACTATCTAATTGCCAGCCTGCTTCTCCCAGGGCCTCAAAGCTTACATTTTGATGTTTTTTTGGTGATGTCCCAATATTAATAACCAGATGTGATCTTTTTCCTGCCCAGGGGTCAGGCTAGCTGGCCAGGTCAGGCTGTTTGTCTGTGTGCACAGACTGTGAAGTCTATTCAGGATGACAGGTATTGGGGGTGGGAGGGTAGAGTGTTAACCTCAAGACCACCAAAAAGGGACTTCTCCCTGCTGGGAACAAAGACCAGCAGGAGCTTCAGCCTTTTTCGGTACTCCTGGGATTTTAACCAAGTGAACAAAAGATGATGCCCAGCTGAAGAAATCCTCTTCACCACTGATACATAATTGAAGATGTTGAGTTACGAGCAATCGGATGTGGATTTGTGCTTTCATTTCAGCACAGGCCAATTATCTGCAGTCACTTCATATTTTTTGGAGGCATAGTTCCTCTGTGCTGCTGTAGAGATGTTGAGGAGAAGCTCAATTACTGGTGGTCAAGCACATTTTAGCCTGGTAAAATATCTCTAGCACTTCAAGAAATAGCATTTAAAATAATACCAGAAGTTGCTGGGGTGGTTTTGTGCCTTCTGGTTAATGGAGAATTATTTTAGTTTGGATAGTATGATGTAGTTTCACTAAATATATTTAATAAAAGCATTTACTCCTGGCTTTCTGTTAGGTAAAAAAAGAGGAAAAAGAAGAAATCAAAAGCAGCAGCTATTTGTTTCCTAATTGATTTTCTACGTTGGTTGTTCATTGAATAGATAAGTAGTGCCTGTGATATTTGATTACAGAGCAAGGCACCCATTTAACCTTCCATTCTTTCCTGGCCAGGATTTCAAATACAATACAACCTACCTCCCTTAGGCTCAGTAGGATTAGGCTGCTAGCAGTAATCCCTGATGCTATGAAATAGACCTGATAGAACTTCAACTCACTTGTTTAGGATTATGCTCATGAATTTCAGCTCATCCAGTTGCATTAACCCTTTGGAAACTCGGGTGGGTTGTGCTGCTATAATAATAATTATAATAAACAATGATAGAAACACGTCAAAACTTATTAATTCATTTTAAATAATTCCTCTTTTACTTGGTGATTATCTGAAAATTCATTTAACTACTGTAGTAGAAATCCTCAGAGTGTCTTTTAACTCTAATATCCAGGAGTCTTTTGCTGCTCAACAGTAGCTTTAAACAGTTCAATCTCAATTTGTGCATTGATTTTTAGAAATGATTTTAATGAATTTTAAGTTCTCAAAACTGCTTTGAAAGGGTAGACAACTGCAGAGCAGCAGGGCAGCATCTCCCAGGATCATGACTTGAAGGCAAGCATGGTCCTAGGCTAAAGAGGAGGGGTACTGGCACCTGAGCTATCACTTGCTAGCTTTTCTGCTGATGGCAACAGAGCTGATGAGGGCAACTTTGACTTTTGATCATTTATGCCCCAATCAAAACACAGAGTGAGAGTCCAAATCATTTCTGATGGACTGATAGACAGCTGGCAGGCAAAAGCCTTGTAATCACTCCAGATCTGAAGTACTCCTTTGAATTGGTGACTTCTATTTCTATTTAGGCTGGCCAAATCTTTATAGGGAATGACCCTGTACTAGCAATCAGAAGCAACAGATCTTTTCTGGCTTTCATTTTCAGCATCCTAAAACCCATCAATGAAATAAGTGTAATTTCTTACTACCAGTTCCTTAAACTGTTCAACATTTAGTGGTCTCTTCTCCCAAGTAATGAGTGATAGGACAAGAGGAAATCGCTTCATGTTGCACCAGGAGAGGTTCAGATTGGATATTAGGGAGAACTTATCAGGTGATGGAATCACCATACCTGGAAGTGTTCAAAAGACATGTAGATGTGGTTCTTCAGGCCATGGTTTAGTGGTGAGCATGGAAGTGTTGGGTGGATGGTTGGACTGGATGATTTCAGAGGTCTTTTCCAACCATAATGATTCTATGATTCTATACTCTGGATACATGTGATGATAAAGTGGTATTGATGAATAGCTGAAGGGCCATGAGAGCAATAAATTAAATTATTCTTGAGTGACTCCATCCTTTTTTTGCAGGAGGACTCTGGAGTGGGAGCAGTTTGGGGTGGTTGTCCATAAATCCAGTGGGTCCACTCATGTGCTCATGTGTAAAGTATTGCTGAGTTGTAGTCTGTCACCCTTCCTGATCAAAGCCATTATGGGAGAGTCATCTTTTGCCTGAGGTGGGGATGTCTCCAAATTGATTTCCAGATCTCAGGAAATCAAAATCAATTGTTTGGCTAAGTATCTCACCAGGCTTGGGGTTTGGGTATACCAGATGTGTTGTAAACTCAGTCCGTCAATGGTTGGTAGAAATGACCAAGGCAGCATCATGTAGCTGTCCAAGAGTCATAAGCCTTACTGGATTCTACATTTGGCCATGAAGGTAACCCAAAGAGTGCTAAGCATGCTCTTGGTCATTTATATATGGCTTGGTGCTAAATTGGGTGAATGTTGCTTCATTTTGACATCAGCTTCACTCAATATCTTTTATTGTAGTGCTCAGTCCTGCTGCTGCTGCTCAACCTACACAGTCATGTGTAATATTTAATATACATTTAAACTTCTGTGCTTTGTTGGTCAGTTCTGGTTTGACACATAGTATATTTCTCTTCCCTGATTGATTGCAAATGTACCCTTAGAAATTGGCTGTTTGGTGAATGCTCAGTTTACATACTCAGGATGTGCTCTCCTTGGAGATTCTGCAGTGTGTGTTTAAACACAGCTCTTTCTGAAACCAATTCCTTGCTTAGGTCAGCAGATTTAGTTCATAGAAATTAATGGAAAACAAACAGCCAAGAGGTGGGGCATGGAAAGATCTAATTCAGGAATTGAAGGCAAATCTATCCAATCTTTTCCAGCTCTCCTCCTGATGCTTTCATTCTAAACCCAGGACTTACTGGCTCACCCTTTGCCACTTTCAGGTTTGATGTGAGAAGAGAGGGAAAACCCCAAACTTTGGGGAGATTTGAGCCGCCAGGAATATAGCTGTCTGACCATCAGCCAGTGCTTCTGACAGCAAGGATTTTTCAGCTGCTGGCCCAGATTTAGTCCAACTCACAACTTCTTTCTAGATGCAGTCTCACTCTGCTTCAACCTAGAAAGACTTCAATGAAGCAGACCTTAATTCTCTCTGAAAGTTTCACCAATGTAATCCAGACCAGCCTGAGTTTTGACTCAAAGATGCTGGAAGCCTGTGTTTGGTTGGAAAAGGCAGAATGTGACCAAAATTTGTCATTTTTTGATGGTTCCACCACATAGCAAAGTGCACTTCTCTTTCAGATTCTCACAGCATAAGGGGAGTAAAGGCTGCCTAGGGTGGAAAAGTTTCTTCTTTGACAAAAAGATTTGGCTATCAGTAGCATTTATTAATGTGCTTTTACTTGGCACAGCAAAAAAAAAAATAGGTGGGTTTTGCTTGTGTGTGAAGGGAATCTCATTAAGTCTAAATAAATAGAGGATAGGAACCATGGTAATACTTCACACTTCTGTAAAGCCTTTCTTCAGAGGCTTTCAAAATGTTTTAACAATGTTAATTAAATTCAGTGTTCCTCCAGTCTGTGTTAGCTTAAGTGCATATTGGGCCATCTTCATGTCCATAGTGGTCAAGTCTAATTGTCTGCAGCACCACTGCAAGGCAGTAAAAAAATAACATAATAATAAAAAACCCCACCCTAGAAAACTCTGTTCAGGTGAAACTGCAGAGGGAATTGCCTGTAGGTAGGCAAAAACATAATTACAAGTTGAAATTTGGCCAGGGCATTTGTCTTGACACTCTTCCTCCTTTGAAAGAAGAAGTGCCACGTACTTAATAACTTTATTCAGTACATGAAGTTATGAAATCTGTTCTTTGTTTCAACCCAAAGAAAACATTGCCTAACAGGACAGTGCTGTTAAATAGCAAGCTAGGGCACTGACTCATTACTAATTTAGACAGAGAGCACCATCAGTGAATCACCAAACCTCCTTTTTTTGTAGCACTGGTGTTTTCCCTTGGAGATCTCCCCCTCCACCTCCTGACCCGGTGAGATCTGAAGGAATCACAGCACAAGGTGGTATGGCTTAGGGCTGTGTATGAAATGAGGACGGGGAGAGAGAGAGAGAGAGAGAAAGCCAGCCATGTGTTCCCTGTACTCAAGACTCTAGTAGGAGAAGGAGGTGATGTTCAGGCAACTGAGAGCTGCTCTTGTTTTCTGCGGCAAGTAATCAGCCTGTGAAATTCACTGCCGCGCTAGGGGGGTTATCCGGATCAACAGTTCACCAGGATTTTTAAGAAGGATAAGGGGATGAACATTAATGATGTTTCTGATTATGTGGGCTACAACAAAAAAAAAAGAGAGGAGAAGGTTTGGGTCTTTATTATGATTATTATTGTTCAAGGCAGGATAGAAGCAAAGAGCCTTCCAGGGTCAGGCAAGGATCTCTTGTCACGCTGCACACTCGTTTAGGCTCTCGGAGGGCTTGGCTTCAGAGCCTTGCTCTTCTGTCAATCTGTTGCTAGCTGCTTGCCCAGACACTGGTATGGAAATTGCTGGGCCAAGAGGGTGATTCAGAGTGTTACTCCTCTCTTTCCATCCCTCTGGCTCCCTCAGTGACTCTTCTCAAGGGACTTTAAAAAATGAAGAGGTGAACTGAGCCTTTCAAGTAAATAAATAAATAGCTTTTCTATTGGCAGTTTTAGTCTTGCTAAGTTAAGACATTAAGCAACCCAAATTTGCATGTCTGGGTTAATTTATTTATTTATTTTCCATCTCTACTTCTCACTCAGCATGGGAGAAGGCTGCCAGGGCCATCATTAGTGTGTCATTTATTTCATTTGGAAGTCCAAACAATGGAAAAGGCCATTTGGCAACTAATTAATTTGGCTTCTGCTCAAAGGACATGACAAAAAGTTTCCCTTCAGAGGAGCATTCATAGACCTGGAGACTTACATGTCCACATCTGAGTAGCAGTTCATCAGCATCACTCCAGAGATAATTGGATAGCCTAAGAAGAGCATGCAAAGGCAATAGAGGGATCAATCTTCTTTAGGGAGGAGCATGGTATATTTTTGGTATTTCCCCTTTCCCTGCAAAATGTTAATAAGGTACAGGAGAATTCCCAGAAGAAGAGCTGGACAAAGGCAGAAAAATATTGCTTGGCCCAAAGGAACAGGAAAGCTTCCTCAGGTTGAAAGGAAGAAAACACATGAATTATTTGAGGAAAGACCTCAAAAGAGAAAATTGAGGTGCAATATTATTTTTTTCCAGGTGCAATAGTAGGAACCATAGAGCAAAAAATGTTGACTGTTGCAGACCCTGGAAGGTGAAATCCAGTCAAAGGGTTTCAAATGAAACCCAAATAGCAAGAGAAACAAGACTATTGCAAAGTAAAAATGAGACTGAACCCATTTTATTAATGCTGTTCAGTGAGTAAATGAACACTTAACAGGCTTTTATCACATCTTCCTCACATATCTCTGCAAAGAACTGTGGTTAGTAACACTGGCATTACAAATTAGCTGACTGTAAATATTAGTTGTAATAACACTGTAGTGTAAGCATTGTAATGTACCTTTTAAAGTCAAATATCCTTCTAGAGGAGTCAGGTTTTCTTCCTTTGTTATTTCTAGCCTTAGCCAGAGGTGTGGAGCTAGGGGAGGGGAATAAGGATTATTTTAATCCCCAGGTCAGACATGGGTATGTCAGTGGGCATTGGCATACAGACCAGCTAAAGCTGTTATTTGAAGCAATGTACAGTTAGCTCCTAGGATGGATAAATGATAAATAACACTGACCTAAAAAAAAAGGAGTGATTTTAAACCACCTTCACTTATCCAGCCTTGTGGAGATCAAAATAGAAGTTGCTTTGTCTTTGTCTCAATCTGTACACATGGCTCATTAAGGGATTTCATGTCATTACAAGTGAGATGCCCCTTCTCTTAGTCACTTATTTTTTTTGTCCAACACATTGTCACAATAGCTCGGAATAAATTGAATGGATGTAACATTCAAAACAGAAGGTAAAAGGAGTGTTTAATTGTATTGATCACATCCCCAAGTGAAGCTGCTCCAAACAGATTCTGTTATACTCTCTTCTTTAGAACTGCTCTTGGAATCAGGGCTTCAAACCTGACCCAACAGAGTGGCCAGGTTCAGAGAGAAATGGATTTACTGGATACTAATGCAGTCCTAGGGGATTGTTTTGTTGTTTTGGGTGTTTTGTGGTTTTATTATTTGTCTTTCCTCTCCTCTCTATTTTTTCCTTTGCTTTTTTTTCTTTAGTTTTCTTTTATTTCATTTCATTTTCTTTTTATTGTATTTCATTTCTTAATGCAGATGCCAGATCCAAACAAGCACTTTGCAAATGCTTGGTAAAAAGTTTATTAATAGATATCATTACTGCAAGTCCCTTTGAAATAAAGTGACCAATTCATAGAAGCTAGAGACAGAATATTTAGTGGAATAAAATGACTAATAAAGCACCTCCAGACTTGTTTCTAGCAGTATTGGTCAGTGAATACTTCATTTGCCAATTTAGAGGTTAGTCATAGGAGCCCTCCAGTCTGAACTAGGCATGTACCTTATTATTATGATTATTATTATTATTTAAACACCAGCTTTTAATATTTTGACTCTCTTTATACAACATCCTGGTCCTTCTCATAAAATGAAGAACATCTACTGTGTCTTCTCAGTTAGAATGGTGCGGAGATGCCATTCTGGTGAGAGGTAGAATCTCCAATTTGGAAGGGCAATTAAGCTGAGAGTGCAGCCTGTGCCAGTGAGGCTGTGAAAACAAACAGAGAAAAGGCAGATGGTTCATTTGGTTTAGTAATTATCATTTGTTCTTCATTAAAAGTAATTCCCAGGCAGGCATTCCCTCTGCAGATGGAGTGGATGGCAAATTTGATTCCACCAACCTGTCCTAATCATTATTTTTGTTAGTGTAATTTGCACTGATGTTTGATAGGCAGCTGAGGAGAGCAGGCTGTTTTAGTCAAAATTAACATTAATTGTGAATTTTGCTGCTTTCATTAGTCTGTTTTGCCAGCTCTCCTGGCCAAGCAGCAGGGGTTTGGCTCTGAAATACCAAATATCACAGCAGCAGTTGTCGTCTGTCTGTCTTTCTCTTTTTTTTGAGATGATTGAAGGGTTTGTTTAGAGGAGTTTTGGGGTTTTTTTATACCTGCAGAAGATGAAAATTAGTGGGGAAAATAGTTTAGGATGAGTCTAAAATATTCTTTGAATGGAGGAGTGTGTAGAGGTGAAAACCAAACTCAAGTTAGTTAAGCCTGAGACATTTTTTAGTCTTCCTAAATGTACTGAGAATATTGTAGTTCCACACATCCTGATAAATAGAAATTAACCTTATGGCCATATAAAATGGCCAGATATAAAAATGTCTTTACAGGCAAAAAGCCTATTGGCTAATAGATTTTACATAGGGAATTTCCCCCCCCCCCCCCCCCCNCCCCCCCCCCCCTCCCCTTTAGAGTATAAAATTATGTTAAATAAACTTCACCAGAAGGGAACTGGTGCCCTCTTGATGATTTTAATTACTGAGCTGCTCAGTTTGATAATGATGATGAAGTTGTTCTCTCCTAGATGGCTTAGATGATAAAATGATTTTGCAAAAAATAAATAGTAGAACCTCTTGGTACCACTGTAGACAAACAATTCTCAAAGCAAATCTGGAGTGCTAAGTGCAACTCGGATGTTTTATTTCACTCCATGGTGAAAAATTTCTGTCAAGCTGCAATATGAGAAAATAGAGAAATACTGGGTGTAAAATCCAGAATACACTGCTGTAAACTTCCATATCTCTTTAGTCTGGTATTTTTGCTAATGGATCTGTTGGTTTGTTGTGTTTTTTCTCCAGTATAATATTGGTCAGGCAACAGAGCAGACAAGTCGGGGCTGACATCCTTTGTCCTATTCAAGGCAATTGCAGCTCCATCATTCACTCCAGTTGCATCCCTGTCACCTATGGAAAACCCTTATATTTTACGGAAGTACAACCAAACAGAGTGGAATTGGCACTGTCTTAACATGCTAGCATAAGGAATATTTTTTTTCCTTCTAGAGATGTTTAGAGATCCTCTTCTAGGGATGTTTAGAGATCTTCTTCTAGGGATGCTTTGCATTACAGTTTTGTGCCTTCTGAGGTGCAGCATCCACTGGGGTGTAATTCCTCTTGGAGTTCAACTCTAAGTCAGAGCATGCTTGACCTACTAATACTCAAGAATACATTTTCCTCTCAGAATCTGGACAGTTTTGGAACCCTCTCTCTCTAGGAATCAGGCTGGAGCAAAGTAAAGACATCTATCTGGTTTAGAACTTGACTCTCGCTTCTGCACAACGTGAGCAGGACATTGTTTATTGGAGCCAGGAAAAGAGTTGGCATGATTGCACGTGAGGGAAGAATCTCTGGCTTGTCTCAAAGTGTGAGCTGCCCCCCTTTTTGCAGACAAGCAAGCTTTTAGTGTGCAATTGAGGTCAATGGATGGAGGGGAGAAGATGTGTTTAGGCGACAGATTTTAAATCACCATAATATAAATATGCTTCTCTTTTCATCCGGAATTTGCTTTCTTTCAAGGTAATTTAGTGGAGCAGACATGCACTTATGCCTGTCTTTGTAATTTTAGGGATTAGGATAGTGAGGATTAAATGCTGACCCTTAATCTTCAATATCAACTTTAAGAGGGAAATATAATATGCAAATGGAATACATTCATTTTGTGTTTATATATTTTAATCTCTGTAATTTAGCTTTAAGAAGATGGAAACTCATCTTTGCCTTATTTATTTTTGAATCCCAAAGCAAGATGCCATTAAAATCTTTATCCCTGTATCTTAGAGGATAAATGTTTATCCTTTAGGGATTAAAATATAATTTTTTTTCAGGAAAAAATGAGTTTAACCTAACACTCTTACATCAACCCAAGAGTTCTGCCTGTCTGATTTAAATGTATCCTTAAGTGTCACGTCAAGCATTGAGAGTGAGGAACAATCACCCTCTGTTTATGTTCTAAAATCAGGGAGTGAATTTTGCATTAACAGAAATCAATTGGTGACTATATCACAAATCAATTTTGGTCAGTTCATCCTAAGCTTTTCCTGCAAGTTCTGAATAGATTCAATGTGTAGACCTTCAAGTCTGAGAGTATTTAGAAAGATTAACTATTCTGCAGCTGTAAACAAGTAGGATAGTTCACCAAGTACAAAGAAGTGGGTATGTGGGGAAAAAACCCTTCCTTTTGACATTAATACTAGAAATGTAAAGTGCAATTAAAATACTTGACCCAGCTGGATTTATAATGGATATGATTTTTTTAAAAAAGTATATTTTGACATCACTATTCCTGACTCATTTTTAGCTCATTTTTTGATTGTTTTACAATCTGCATGCTTCCTTTCTCTACTTTTGCTGATTTTTAGCTAACATGGCAGCTTGAAGAGCTCAAGAATAATTTTTCAGCTGATTTGAGATTTCTTCACACAGGAATTGGAAGCTTTTGGTATGAGGTGTACCTTGAAGTCTGTATCATTAAATGGATAATAGCAATACATCACATTCCTGCCCAGAAAGTCATCATCCAAGGACCATATTCTGCCAACCACACTCTTACAAAGAACCTTTCTTTTGTGAAAAACCTTTCAAAGGTTTTGACATCCTTTTGGAGAGTTAGGAGCTACTCAAACAGGTAGCGTTGTCAGAATATGGATCAGCAGTGATATTGTGTGAGCTGAATACCAGCATGAACAACAGATAAATAAATGGAAGTGTCCCCTACCAACTTGGTTCCTATTACGGCCTTAGAAGTTGCATTGGATTTCTGGATGTGGTATATCAGGAGACTCCTAAAAGATCTAATTTTTATTTACAGACTAATTCCCTCCAGAAATATTGCAAAGGTAAATGAATGTGTGCTCATAGTTCTGTCTTCGGGATGCTCTCTTGCCCTGGGGTGGCTCAGAGGTAAAGGAAAAATTAATAGAACATTTATCTTGAGGATAGAAGTTTGCTATGGTGCCTGGTTCTTCTACAAAAGAGAGGAGTTGCTTTGTGCCCTTATCACTCCTTAACACTCTGTAAAAGCCAGGAGTTATCTCTATTTTACTAGAAGTTTCATGTTTTGTTAAATTCCCCAATTGCACTGAACGGGGAAAGGACATACCCCACTCTGTGGGGTATGGAGGTGGATTTTTCTGGGTGTTCTCTACTAATTTCATGTTATTTTAGGCTTAAGATGTCAGCAGGAATGTCCTCCTATGCAAAAAGACAATCTGTTTGAACTGTGTGTTGGTGTTGATTGCTTGGTGTATTTTTATGATGCTTTAAGTCAAATCTTTCATCCAGCTGTCACAGAGTCAATGGTAGGGGTTGGAAGGGACCTCTGGAGATCTTCTTTATATATTGCAATGGTGTTAACTCAAATTTAAGTGATATCTACTAGGGTAGATAAGTGAGCCATCTAATATGTGGATATCTGGGTACCTGAAGTTATGTGGGTAGCCAAATGTACCTAACAGACAAACAGTAGTTTAAAAAGAGTTATGTTTTATGGAATAATCACTAAATGGTTATTAGGCAGTAAAAGGCTGCAATTTTGTGTTGTACCCCAAAATAAAGATCACTACTAGTGTAAAGCATGCCGAGTTTCTTACCTGAAAATGCTTTTTCATTTGTAAAAAGAACCTTTTCCTTATATCTTTCTTAAAATATTTTGAAGGCCAAATGGTTGAAACTAAAAAAATACAATTTGGTAAAACTGTATAAAGCAAAATAATCAAGTGAATTCTAATAGACCTGCAGATACCTCAACTCAGCCCATTTTCTATGGCTGATGTCAGGGATGTTGTGTTACCTCACAAAACCCAGCAAACTTTGGGTGTTTTTCAGGGCAGCTGAACTCTGTGGTCAAGGAACCTCTATTGACACCAATTCCTGATGCCCAGAGTTAGAAACCTTTGTCTGGAAACTGCTGTTGGACATAGGAGAGGCAGAAACAGAAGCAGTGTATAGATGCCAATATTTCAGGTGATGGCTTTGATGAGGATATTGCAGCACATTTTAAATGTGACTTAAGCAAACTTTTACATTAGAAGCTAGTCAAGTTAAAACCTAAGCTTTCTTGGAAGGTTTAACTCAACCTGGCTGAGTTAAAGGCTTTTCAGTTGTGCTGGGAAAACATGTGAACATGTCAGAAATCCTCCTCTGTAGAAGTTCTTAGAGATTCCTGTAGACAGGAACTAGTAGCAGCTGCAGTGTCAAGAGCATAAGTGCTATCTAGGAGAAAATTTGCTAAATAAGTGGGCAGCTGCTTTCAGCACTAGCTGCCATTTCTCAGTGGTCTTCACAAGTGGCCCTAAGTAGAAAACATTACTGGAGCCCTTGAGGGAAGTGCACAAGAGCTGCTCATTTGAGGGCATTAGGGCTGGTTGCACAGCAGGTGCCTAAAGGCAGGAGTGAGGTTCAGAGGAAGCAGGCTAACTGCTGGAGCTGGGCTCTGCCCCAAATTCTCAGCTTGCTGGCTTAAGCTGCTTCAGGTTGTTGGTGGCATCCTTAAAGACACAAGTCCTTCAAAGGCAGCTCAGATTTGGCATACATTTTGGGAAAGGCTGCCTTCAGGTTATTTTTCTTTCTGGAAGAAGAGAATAAATAGTAGTGATGAGTGTCACACAGATGCACATGTAGCTCTGATAAAAGCAGGATGTTTGTGCCTGATTCTGGGTGCACAGAGTTGCTGTATCCCCAAATAATCACAGAATCATTAAGGTTGGAAGAGACCTCTAAGGTCATCAAGCCCAACCATCAACCTATCACCACCATGCTACCAAACCATGTTCTGTATTCACCCAAGTGGAAGAACCTCCAAGTCCACTTGGCCCTATCTGTGCATTTCCCTCTGTGCAGCGGTGAACCAGTGAGACCTTGTCCTATCTCGAGCCTCATACCATTAGCACTTAGCCAAACTCCAATGTCTTCAGGCTTTAGGAGACCTCCAGGACTCATTGGCCTTATTAGAACCTCCTAGCAAAATGTCTAAAGCCACTGTGACATAAAAGATGGGGTAAAGGAGGAACAACACAACACTTTAGCCCACTAATTTCTTCTAATCCCTTAAAGGTACTGATTTCTGGGATAGTCTCCACAGCCCTGATGACCAAAAGCACATGAAATACTTGTTGGGAGCTAATAGTGCCTTGTGGAGTTCACTTTCCAGTGTTCAAAAAGCTGTCCACTTAGAAAGGAGCAACAACCATGACAGCCTCTGGGACTGGTCTTGCTGTAAAATCAATAGCTGAAGGTAATCACTTTATAGCTGAAACATGAGCTGGGGTGATTTTACTGGCTGCCTATTGGCATGGACCACTGCCTAATTGTCATTCCAGAAGAGGATCCAGATGTCCCTCACTCTCTCCCTCCAGCCCACTGTGGCTTTCATTACCAGAACAAAAAATGCCTAAAAGGTGATATCATTTAGTGTTAGAAGCTGAGCAGGACAAAGGGCATCCCCCCTCCCACCTTTAGGCTAGTGAACCTTTCCTCAGCACCAGAGATGCAAGTGATTTCATTCCATATGCAATCCCACCTGAACACCCTTGAGGTCCTTCAAGCTTCTATCTCCTGCTGTAAAATCTGTTCTCCTACCTCCAATGTGTTGTAGCAATGATCTAGCACTCAAATGCCAGCAGAAAAGGTACAGAGGGAGGGAGGTGAAATTATCTCTCAGTTTTTTGGTGTGTTTACATCCCTAGCAACTGAGTAGAAGTTTTATTTACAGAAGATACCTGGTCTTTGTAAAGTAGTATAATTTCTTTTCTCCCTACACACACATTCTGGTAATAAACAGGAGTCTAAATTACCCCCAAATACAAAATGATCTTCAGGTGTTCTAAGATGGTCTAAGTGTTCTAAGATGATCTTCTCAGTGATCTAACAGCACTGCCTGTTTGATGGAGGTTGTTTTGTTATGGAGGAGGCAAAAATGCAGCCAGCATGGATATTGTGGGTAGCTTTGAGCCCCAGAAACTACTGCTATTTATATTCTATTTGCATTTGTTTGTTACTTAATTGACTGCTAAAATGATGATGATGATGATGATGATGAAGACCTTTCAGGCTGTGATTTGCTAGATTTACCCAGAACCCTAGTAAACCTTCTGTTAGAGGAAACATATGGAAGAAAATACTGTCTCCCCACAAAGTCCAATCACCTATACTCTTCCTCTCTTCTTCTTAAAGCTAGACTGTTTCAGTAAGTCAGGCAAAGCTTGTTTTTGCAAGGATTGGGTTTTCTGAGGATTCCAAGCCATGATTTTTGCTCAGCTATGGAATACAAGTTGCACAGTGTTTCTATTTAAAAAGAAAAAAAATCCCTTCATTGTAAAAGCTGGGGGACAAAAGACCTCTCTCTCTCTCTCTGTTGAATACATAGTCCTGAGCTTGCTGTATATTTAAAGTAGATATATACCTTGCTGCTAGGAATCTTTGACCCAGTGCCAAGTGTTGCATTGCCAAAGGTATAGCATTTCATTTATTTCTTTAGGCTCAGGAGCAGTTACTGGTAACATGTGTTTGGAGGGTGTCAGTTCTGATGGAATTGGTTGTTGTGTTTTTTTTTACCTGGCCAGTTTCCAAGTAATGTTGGTATGTGTTTAAAATGCTTTAAAAATAAATCAAACTTTGGTGTGTTGTTGCAGTAGGAATTCCAGGCAGAGTGATAAAGTGGGATTCACTTTCTGCCACAATACCTTTTTTTTTTTTAATTTTTCCTCTCTTTTGTTTACGCAAAGGGAATTTCTTCTTTTTATTTGGCTTTTCAGTAGGCTAAAACAATATAATAACTAAGGATAAGTACTCAGGACAAATACCTATTATTTTAAAGGAGATTTTAAGTAAGAAAATACTTTTTTTGCCCACTGTTAGAAAATGATTTAATATCTCTTCCTTTATTCTACCAGATCTGATATTTATGCATCACATCTTTGCAGATGTGCTTCTACGGCTCTGAAATTTTTCTCCCTTCACTGTCTGAGACAGAGAAACCTACTCTAGACAATCTATTTTCATGCTGAGACTTTATGTTGACTGCTGTGCACATCCAGAATCTCTTCCCGGGGAGGCATTGGACACATAGAATTGTTTAGGTTGGAAAGGATTGAGTCCAATTGTTGGCACATACGTGCTGCATATGCAATATCCAAACAGTGCTTAAAACCACTTTTCCCCCTCATTCTGTAAGGATTCCCAAGAAAAAAAGGAACAGGGCTATAAAAATTCAAGTCTGTGGGTCCTCAGGACATTGTAGCCAGGGAGAACCCCCTGCAAGTGGAATTAAGCTGCCTGCTGGGAGCAGAGTGTCTGCAGCAGTACTTGGATCTTCTGATCTCTGCAGGCTTTCCCCAGGTGACAAACTTCTTTGCTTTGTGGGCATCTGCTACCCTGGGTTCTTTATCCTCTGGATGAGAACAGAACTCTATCAGCCTGGTAAGGTGGCCAGCAGAAGTTTCCCAGCACTCTGCAGCAGCTGTTTAAAAGGAGTTCCTTCATGTGGATGCTCTGGTTCATCTACCTCACACCTGTGTTTTTGCAGAGGTGCTGAGCACCTGCAGATCGTCGCCTGCTTTGTTCCCTCTCTGTGAAAATTTGGCCTCTACCAGCTCAAGCTGAGCCTCTAAAGCTGAAGTTCCATCCCCCAAAATATCAGTGGGAAATACCAGGAGCAAACAGGAGGTGCTGGTAAGATGGGTCAAGTTATTTTTAAAGCAAATAGATTGACATATATTAGAATTTGGCCTTTACCTTTGTCTACCAGGCAACTTCTTATCTTTGTTCTTGAAAAGGGATTATATTTTCTTGAGGATAGACTTAGATTATTCTGTGTTGTGGTGCCCTTTTTTTTTTCATTTTTCTAAGGATGTTCAAATTTAAGATTATTTTCCAGCTTTATAACAGCCTAATCCATCAATGACTTATAAAGTGTAAAAATACTGAGAAAAATAAGTATTCAGCATTTACTGTGAATATGCAGTAGCAAATATTTACTGCTAGATTTGCTTCCAAGTTGCATTGTGTATCTGGAAGCTGGCTAACAACAGTTCATATTTTTCTTACCAAACTGATAATGTGTTATTAATTCAGATGAAAAAAAAAAAAAGAGGTAGCTCCACTAGATTATGCTGTTTTGTCCCAGGTTTGAGATTTTATGAGAACCAGACTACACATTCCTCTGCTGTTAGACAGGATTCTTTTCAGAGATGTTAACCTGTTAGTGATTAGCCCAGGCTGGTGTCTTGGATGACTGTGGTATCAGAAAGCCTTTCCCTGAGGACTTCCCTGCTCCAAAGAGAATTTCCACATTGGAGCTTGAAAAAAGATGCTCTGAACCTGTGCATATTCCCAGCTAAGGGTCAAATCCCAGGAGTCCCTGGGAATTTTGTCTGCAGGAGTTCACCCTTGGGGATTTATTTGTTTCTTGTACAGATGTTTAAGTTGTTTAAGATTACTTGGTCTGGTGTTCAAAGAATTAGCTGCAGAGTAGTCCTTGTGCTTGCAACCTCAGCTACTTCACTGTCTCTGCTTCCTGGTGGCTTTGTGCTTTAACTCATCCTATAGAGGAAATGAAGGAAAATTCAGGTTTCCAGTGAAACAATTAGGAAGGGAAGGAAATTACAAAATATCACAGAGTGTATGTGGCCCTAAAGGTCATTTTAGATTTATTTGTGGAAAAGAACTCTCCTGGTTATGACATTACTATCGGTAGTAGCATTCTATGGAACTTCTGAGAAGATATTAGTTTGTTCCCTCTGATGCATGCTTGCAATACATCTATGTCAGGCTCTTCTACAAAGCTTCTGATTAAGGAAAGGCTGCAGTATACTGTATGCACAATATTTGTATTGCAAACTCATTTTTATGATCTTCTGAATTGGGCCTTTGCAGCTTGGAAATAGAAAAAACCAAACAAACAAATATATGTGGAGAGGCATTAAAAATAAAAAAGAGCAGAAGTGGGGTGATTTTTTTTTTCCCCAGAAAGCCTAATATCAAATTTTTAATTTAATATTAAAGAAGCTGGCTGCTAATTTGGAGAAGAAAGGAGAAAGGAACGGAGTTAGTGATAGGTATGGTTGCACTTGATGATCTTTAGAGGTCTCTTCCAACCATAATGATTGTGTAATTCTGTGAGTTCTGTTATTTGATAGGCTTTAGTTTCTTCTCCTCACTCACCTCCAGGCAGTTGCTTGGAGATGAAAACAACCACTTGTGACACCTATTTTTCTGCTTCCCTCTGCTGGTATTTGCTCTAGCCCCCACCAAACTTTTCCCTCCCTGCTGCATGTCTTTCAGAAGATGCAGTCAGAGCAGAGGAGAGGACACAAGAGTCCTAATGCCATTTTTTCTTCTGCTGAGGATGGGAGGATGCCTCTTGCATCTCTTATTTGGCCACTGTGTACTTACTGATTTACAGAGCTCTTCCTCTCCTAGTAGAACATTATCGTGAAGCTAGCTGAAGCCTGCACATTTGTTGGAACATGTCTGAGGTATTTTCCTACATGTTGCTTGAGGGGTGAATTAATTTACATGATGTTTTACTTTTTAAATAAGCCAATTTATTGTAGAAATCAAAGTGTCAAATCTAGAGGCTCATATCTGTGAGCTCTCATAAATTACTCCCTTGAAGCTTTTTTGGAGCAGGACTCTTCACATATTCCTCCCTCAAGCCTAAATTACCCAAAACAGTAAGTAACAAGTTAGTGTAAGTATAATGGTAATTAACCATGAAAAAAAAAAACCCTACTTATTTTGATTTTAGTTGATTATCCCTTCAGATAAAAGTATCTCTCTGCTGTGGATTTTTAGGTTTTCATCACTTGAAGTTTTCAGTAGATTTTGGCTTCTTTAAGTGGTCACTTACCTGAATGTCTCTCAGGTGTGATTAGCCTTCTGTGCTCCTACAATATTTTTTGGCAGCAGCAGAAGAGTTGATTTCTGCTTGCATGCTGGTGAGGTTCTGGTGATGAGCTGTTAACTAAAATTATCTGTCCCTAGGCCAACCACTTGGTTCATTGCCAAAGAGTAATCCAGCACAATTAAATATCAAAGATTGGAACACTCAATTATTGCAAGAGATCTCCTCCTCTAGAGGAGAATAGTGATCAGGACATTTATTTTCCCTAGGATTTGTTTGAAGATATGGGATTTGGAGATCCAGGAATTTAAAATTAGCATTTAAATGTGCCATTTTCACTTTATTTTCCTTACAAAGCTGGAGGGTTGATAGAAGGAAAAGGTAAAAGTAGGAAAGAATTGATGATTCCTGAGGCTGCTTCTGCTTTTCTTGACCAGCTTTCTTATTAAAACAGAAGACTTTATGATCCCACTTTATTTCCCTCCACCATAAATGTGTTGGATGCTTATGGTTGGACTTGATCTTAGAGGTGTCTTCCAACCTTTATGATTCTGTGCTTCTGTTGTGTTAGTTGCTGCTGTTGTCTTCATGCACACACTCAAGCAGTTTAGCAACAAAGCTAGAAATCAGACCAATTATTTAGCATAGAATCTTTATACATTTCAGGGCTGGAAATGCCAACTTTGATGTTCCACTACTGGTCTCAATTTACTTTCCATAGCCTTGCAAGTAATAATTTTTCATTTGTCCCAAGAACACTGAATTCTGACAGGTGGAATTTTACTAG
This sequence comes from Bucco capensis, assembly GCA_013396975.1. Classification (NCBI taxonomy): domain Eukaryota; kingdom Metazoa; phylum Chordata; class Aves; order Piciformes; family Bucconidae; genus Bucco; species Bucco capensis. Next base: position 590,956 of record VWZO01021698.1, on the reverse strand, counting down.
GAGATGCCTTTTTCTAGCCATAAGGAGAGCAGCATTGCAGAACACATCAGATCTAAAGCATCCTCTTTTTTAAAGCCCTGTAAATAGAGGAAATGACAAAACATGCTAGGTGTTTGAATATTTTTCAGCCAACCACAGCTAATCAGAGAGAAAATCACACCTAATGCGTAGAATGGAGTGGTGACAATCTATAGCTCAAGGAAACTCTGCCTTTTGTTGCTTTGAGCTAAATTCACTTTGTAGCCCCTTCAAGGTGTTTGAGTGTGAGAGGGAGGAAAGAATTTGGCCTATTTCTCCCTCTCAGAAACTTAACAATTGTAGAACCCTGTAAAATCATAAAAGTTTCCATATTTATGACATCTGAGAAAGTCAGAGGATGTAATGATATATAAAAATATGTTAGCACACTCCCTGATAATAATCAGGTTTTGCTGATGGGGAAACTGAGTCATGAGTTTGTCAATTTGTTTGTTAGTTCAGTCACAGTGGAAAAGAGCAATCAGATATTCCCAATTCTATTTTTTCCAGCTGTAGATCCTCTCTCTCTAAAAGGCACTAAAGCATAGTTTGGAGAAATATGAAAATGTATGGGATAGGGAGAAAAAGTCCTTCTAGGAGCTGCTCAAAGACCTATGGATGTCAGCAAAAATGAATGGAGGAAACAGGCAGGAAAAAACAAACTCTTTTAAAAAAAGACTTGGAGAAGTTAAAAGAAATGCAAAAGCAGAATGAGTTAATACTAGCCGAAGGAGCCCTGGGAAATAAGACTAGCATTGCAAATATATTGGAGGGGAAAAAAAAAGAAAGAAAGAATGGAATGAAAAAGCAAGCTCAGTAATAAATGAAGAGTGACAAAATGAAAGCTGGCTCTGAAATGGCTGATGGACTGAGCTACTTTCCAAACCAGTCTTTGACAAGAAAAATAAAAGGAGTAAGGACATAATAGAGCAAGTAATTAAGACCTTTTCAAAATAACTGTTGATTTAAAAAAAAAAAAAAAAAGTAATGCAATACTTAGAAAAACCCAGAATAAATCAGCAGGTCTGGCTGATAAGCATAGGATGGTGTTAAGAGACATAGATAATGAATTTCCATAATCACTAGTCATTATTTTGGAAAAGTAAAGTACAATTGAGGGTTGGGGAAAAAGCAAATCTAATACTTTTATCTAATAATCTTTAATAAAAGAAAGAAAGGGGGGAAAAAAGAGTAATTCTGGTAATTACCAGAGAGCTGCCTGTTGGGGTTTGAGCAAGCCTAGTGGTGTGATAGGCACTTTACCAAAGCTATGAGAAACCATCCTTACCCCAAACCCAATATAACTTTCCACTTGCTATGTCTTAGTTGAAAATGACCTGAAAGTGAAGTGGCTAAAAGAATGAGAATGATATGAATACAGGTTGGGGAATTTTTTGTGTTCATCCTCTCTAGGTAGATATATAGATATATACATCTTCTTGATTACATAAAGATTTGTTGTCTGTTTGAAGTAATAACAATGATGAAGAAACAATATAACAAATATTATTGCTCTGACCCTGAAGGTTTGGCTCCATACTTTCTCTTGCCAGCACTTGCTAAGCCCAAAGGCATTTCCAGGAGGCCAAGGATCTCCAGGCAGGTGCTGCTTGCCTCCTCCCTGTTTCCTGGTCTCTCTGCCTGCCTCATGTGGAGATGAATCAGATCAAACTCTGCTTCAAAGAGCTCCTGACCATAGTTTATTCCTGAAGTACACAAAAAATTATGGAAACAAAAGTAGCCATGCAGATAGAAGAAGAGAAGTACTCTTCTGGGCTTCCTTTTCTTCTTGGTGGAGAGCTCTCCCTTTCATTCTTCCCATCACCTGGTCCCAGAAGGGTGCATCAAGGGAATTCTAAGGGTTTAGGAAGAAGTGAGGGGATCATACCACCTAGTGGAATTTCCTCCACTTTTGCCAGCTTTTCTCTGGGAAAAATGGAGGAGAACATGGATTCTGGAGGTCCAAGTGAACCGTGAACCACTTCCTGAGGAAACACAGGAATGCAGTTTCCAGAGGATGCAACCTAGGGAGGGGAATAAATGAATTTAAGTGCAGAAAAGCAGGCAGAAATACTTGGAAACTGCAATTTAGTAAAATAAATAATATGGAGGCAGTAACTTCCTAGATCTTTCCTTCAATGAAGGGACAGATAAAGAATTTTGCAAAAGGTGAGATGAACTTGAGTGTGTCTATCATGCCATCAGAATTTTCCAATTGGATGCAGTGGCAGCTGCTATTTTGGGGATGGAGTAAGGTGTAGAGAGGTGTTCTGCAGATGGAAGTGAAAGACTTGATCTGTTGATAATGTGATTAAGGAAGGGGAGGAAAAGAGACCACTCATTAAATCTGCAGGTCCTGCTAAAACTGGGAGGTGTTGCCAACACCAGTGAGGACAGAGTGTGAAGATATAAAAAAGGAGTGAGGACAGACTAGAAATATGGACAGGAAATCACAAAATGGGATTCAACTTGGCCAATGGAATCTGATCCATCTGCTGAAATACTAATGCAAAAGGCAGATACTCAGCAGGAGAAAGATGTTTGTAAAGAGCTGATGCTGAAAAAAGGCCTAGGGGTGAGAGTGGGCAGCAAATTGGATAGGAGTTTGCAATATGATATGACTCAAGTTGCACCAAGGGAGGCTTAGATTGGATACTAGGTAAGATTTCTTCCCAGAAAGAATTGTTAGGCATTGGCCCAGGTTGCCCAGGGAGGTGTTGGAGTTACCATCCCTGGAGGGGTTTAAGAAGCTTATAGTTGCAGTACTTAGTGACATGGATTAGTGGCATGGGGGTGATAGGCTGATGGTTGGACTTGATGATCTTCAGGGTCTCTTCCAACCTTAATGATTCTGTGACAACAAATTGGCTCCCCAAAAGTCCTGTTCTTGCTTGCATCATGTTAGAGAACAGAAATGGGCTAGACTCCTTTTACAGGCTGTGCTGAGGTATAACACTGCACACAGCTTTAGGCATGTCATAAAAGAATAATAGATATGAACAGATCTAGTAATTGGAAGCTCTCTCCTGGTGAAAGGAGACTGGACAAGGAAATTTGAAGCATCTACTAGGAAGTCATTCTGCATGGATGAGTGAATGCTGCTGCCACATTCAGCTTTAATTTTTGTGTTTCCATAGAAGGCAAGTAAAAAAGAACAATAGTTTCTTCCCTGAGATAGTGTATGAAAGAAGACTACTCAGAAGAAAGAACCATTGAAAACATGCTTATCCTTACGTGTACCTTTAGGTTTTTAGACACAATTCGAGTAATTTTCAGCCAGTGAGTTTAAGTCATACTATATGTGTATAAATATATATATATATTTCTTATAACCAAAAAGCATGCTTATTACCTAGAATTAATACAGTCAGGTGAGATCCTAGGCTGCTAGATAAGCATCTCTCCCTTGCCTGTGTCCTTCACAGAACAGAGAATATGTAGATATTATCCATTACAGTTTTTCACATCACACCAACTACTGCAGAAGAGGAGTAAGTGTATTGACATATTGATAAGAGAAGAAAATGGAGAAATATATATTTCAGTAACATTGTCATTACAGAAGGAGCCAACAAAGATTTTCAGTTACTAATGTCATTGAAAATTCAGTTTGATTACAATGAAATCAAGGATCTGCTGCTCTCTCTTTTACTTCATAAAAGTATCTCCTAATATCAGCATGGAAAGAAGTTTGTTTGTTGACCTTCAGTGAAGTTGCCAACATAGTTGAATGTTCTAACACAATTTTTGCTGCTGGTAGGGGAGTTTGTCTCAAGGTCTTATAAGGCTTTGCTTGATAAAGAACAGAAATGGGATTTCATCATGAAATAAATATCACATTTAGGAGGTTCTACTAGTGTAATAGTACTTTACCATGGTGGTTTTGCTGATTTTTTTGTGTGTTCTTCACCCTCACTTAGCCATATTAACAATGCACTTATAACTGACATGTTAGCTATAGGTTGATGGTTGGGCTTGATGATCTTAGAGGTCTCTTCCAACTTTAATGATTCTGTGATTAAGGCAGACTGACTCTGGTGGTCAAGTAGCCTGCTTATGTATTTATACGTACCAAGAGGAAGAGGAAAGAGAAAGAGTACCAAGAGAAAAGAGGAAGTTGAAATGAGTATTCAGAGAAGATGGAGAAGCTCTTCATTTTTATCAGAGTACTTGTGCTCCATTTGTGTTGGTCAATTTGCAGAGCTGGAGTCTCCACCTGCCCTGTTGAATATGCATCTTAATACCTTCTTAAATCAGCTTGTTAAATGAGTTTGTGATTCTTCTCTTCATGGAAAGTTTCCCAGTTTTTCAGCTATATATACGTTGGTACACACACAGCATTTAAGATCAGGACTGGACTATTCAAGTTTCACATTTCTCATCATAACTAAAAAGGGCTAGAATTGCATATGTAGTTGGAGAATACTGCCAACTTGCTTATCAGGGGGTTTATTTCTCTGTGTTGCACCCCAGCAACAAGTTGGAGGTATACCCTGGCCAAGCAGAAAGAAAGGATTCAAGGATGGGCTGACAGCTATGTATCCCTCAAGAGATTCATCCTGTAGGCATAAATACACTGACTGAATTGCTTTTGGTATTTGAGATCATCTTAACTAAGGTGAAAAAGACAAAAACATTAACAAAGATGCAATTCTGTGATGCTTTGCCACAATAAAATCATCACCAATAAAATGACATAAATAAAGAGATGGTCCTTCTAGGAGAAGTTTCAACAGTTTTGTAAGCTCTCTGTAGCACAATTTTCACTCTTTTAGGAAATAAAGAACGGCTGTAACTTGGATAAGGATTGTTATTTTTGATGTTGGATTGTTATTTTTGATGTTGGATTGTTATTTTTGATGTTGGATTTAGGAAACCACAGTAGCAGACAGAAACAAAACATATAGCAGCAAAGGAGTTGCTTTTTAACAGCAAATTGTGTCTATTGCAGGTATTTGAATTTCCCAGAACTGGTTAATGTTCCAAGCTATTTTTAATAGGTTCTATCTCACTTCTGCCATTTTATGCAATGTACAGTAAATGGGTGAGAAATTAAGCAAATACCCAAGGGAGGATCAAAATCATGTTGGCTATGCCACAGATGTTTCAAGTCTTGCAGTCTCTGAGCTACCACTTGCTGAGCTGAGTCTTTCAAAATGGTTAAACTATACTCCATAAATCAGAACTCCAAGTCAGGCTTTCTGAAAAGAAAAAAACATTATTTTGCCAGTGTTTTGATTAAAAACAGCACAAAATATGTAGTTTCACATAGGCCTTCTGCGGGCCTTGAGGTATTTGAGGCTTCTGATAAGACAAACTTCATTGCAATGAACAAGCAGTGTGTTTAGGAAGACACAGAGTTATCAAGCTTTCTAATAATGGTATTTATCCACAATATTTTATATAGACCCAGGAATTTACTGAGTCCCTGAAAATCTATGGCTGTCACACTGTCATGTATTTGTTTTAGAGGAAGAGCTGTTAATTGTGGATGCATGTGAAGTTTAGCGATCACCAGAGGCAAAGAATGGACAGGCTTGGAAAATCAAACTCTTTCACTTGATCTGTGGCATGGATATGGAGCATATTGCTGTAGAATATTCTATTTCACACTGAGCCTGGAGGCCATTATCTCTGGTAATGAGGGAGACAGTGCATTCCCCATATCTCCAACTCTGATGAAGCAGCAAATTAGTGCCAGTTAAGGTGTTGGCATTTTTATGATGTGAATGTAGCTGGTGGAAACGAAGCCTGCATCTTAGCCTTTGCTTAGGCTGGTGAATAATTGTTTGGAGGGTAAGAATTTTAGTTAATTATTCTGGGTTTTCTCATTTTTTTTGGTAAATGGCATCTAGTGATGAAGTTTCTGCTACTGCCAAATGCAGGCAGAATGTCCTGTGATTTGAATGCTGGCTTGTTTGCAGCTATTTATTTGACTGATAGAAAACATGAACTTTTACCCTGCAATTGGAAGATAGGAAGGAATTTCTGTTTATTCTGCTTAGTTTTACACAGTGTGGCTTGTGTCTGCTAATAACTGACAATCCAGCTACAAGGCTGCAAGAGGATGGGTAAAAAATGACTAAAAGTAAGAATGTGATTCAAGTATCATGGAAAATATCTAGACTTTTCAACTGCTTTGTGGTTCTAGCAGTGCTGCTGCTTTCATTAGTACTGTACCTCAAATCAGCAGAGAGAAAAGCTTCTGAAGTTCAGATTACCCCCAGGATTTGTAAATCAGATTGATGGGAGTAATTGGTAAACTGCTTAATCAAGCCTTGCTTGGAGGTGAATGAGGACTGCAGGAGAGAAAATGTAGGCTGTATAAGTAACCCAACAAGTCAGCAGAGTTCTTTTTCTCTGAAAGAAACAAAGATAGCAGTAATTAATGACCCTGACTCCGTGCCAAAAAAGCTTTCTTCTGACAACTCCAACTTAATTAAAACTTAAGACATTTCAATGGCCTCCGAAAGCCCCTGATGGGGTGAACTCTTGCAAACTCGTGAGAAAATTTTGTAAATTAAAGGAAAAGATGTGTGTTACCACTGGTGCCATGACTCTAATCCCTGGCAGTCAAAGAATCTATTTAGCCAGAGCCTTTTCTTTTAACTGGCTCACACCTGCAGGCTTACTGGCACTTCCTCTGGAGCAGG
>VWZO01021698.1:511785-579285 GCA_013396975.1 Bucco capensis | reverse complement strand
GTATCTTGTGAGATCTTTGGGTTAAACAGAAGACCAACACCATATTATTTGCTGTAATTGTATTAAAGCAAAGGACTTTACTTTCAGCTCTGTCAGATGTGGTTTTTATCTGTTGATTTGGTAAATATTTGGTTTTTCTCAGTATCATAGGTTTACTGTGTGTTTCTGTACCACTAGCCAGATGGATTTGTCCTGGGTGATTGAAAAGTAGGAATACTCTTAAGGTTATGAAGCTGCTAAGACAGCAGATTAAGAGCAGACTTCTGTGGAGTTTCCAAAACCTGATAGTCCTTTCTTGTGCTTTGCTTTTGGAGGGTGTTCAGTCATACAGTTCATACATGATCCAAACTATTTCTCCACTTCTCTTCTGTTAGAGAGACTCACTGTGGCTTTTACCCCTTTTGGGTAGAGCACATCAAGGCAGCGCCTGTGCCAGTGATTTCAGGATAGGTTTCCATTCTTTTCAATGGCATTTTAAAACTCCAGGTATTTATTTCAGAGTTGTTTGGGGTTGTGCAAGGATGTCTGGCTGTGGATGTGCAATACAGTTAATTTTATTTTTTGATCTACAAACAAATTTTGAAGATTGCAACCTCATTTTCTTTCTGTGATGAACTAATTCAATTTTCTTTGGCCCTCCACCCTGTCCTGGATTAAGTGGGGAGATTTTTGAACTACTAGTTTTTTGATCACTATGCAAACCATGCCTAGAACATAAGCATTTCAGTTGGCATTCACTATAAACAATTTTTCAGTGGTATTTAAATGTGTGACCATAAAATATTTCTCCTGGCATTTCCTTACTGGTTAGCAGCTGTTACAACACTCTCCAAACATCCTTTAAGTAAAAGAAGACATTTTGTAATATAGATTAATAGAAAGGAGCAAGAAGATGAGAGGCAAAATGAAAAAGCTTTAGGATACAACTGCTTTTTGTCTAAACAGACTGAATTTCAGTATGAATGTTAAGACTTCAGCTGAGTTCCACAAGTTACACTGAGTGTAGCTTAACAGGTTTAATTTCAGACATAACTAAAGCTAATCAGATAGGGATTTTGGAAACAATTTCTTCCATTTCAATGGAATTTCCATTTTACTAGCTGTAATCTCAACTATGTAAATGGTAGCCAAAGCTGGATGTGCTGTATCAGTTTAGAATTATTCATTATTTTTCTGCCCATTGTTTCTTCTAGCATCTTCTTGCCAAATCTTCTGTAATTTCCTCTGTACAGAGCCCAACAGGCTCATCAGCAGCAGAAGGTAAACATAATAGATGTGAGGAATTTCTGGAGATTTATGAGGTTTAGCTTTCTGAAACATACCCTGTGTCTGGCAATCCCAGGATGTGGCCACATGTGGACTCTGCCAATTGGGAATGGGGCATCATTTAGCCCTTATTAGGAATCAGATTTAGGAGCAAAAGATGTGTTCCACTATAGCCCTTCAGTAGTGTTTTTGCCCTGGAACAGTGTGTTTTAGCTCAAAAGGATAATCACCAGGGAGGGTAGGCTTTTGTTCAAATGTTTCTGAAATTTGACAAACAGATTAATATAGCTATTATTTAATAAATCAAGCTCGCTGCCTTCAGTCACTCATCTCTCTTCACACTGAAACAATCAGATCAGAGTTCATTGTGCAGCAACACAGCAATATGAAACTGCTCTCAACTAAGGGGATTGGCAATACTGGGGTCTGGCATCAAAAGCTTCAGAGGAAAAAACCAATGTAAACACCTCAGCCTCATCACTGTCCCATGATTCTAAACATTAATTTGTTCATTTCTGCCAGCTGTTTATGAAAGTGCAATTGAAAAACAGCTCTCCTGCATCAGTTTATTGAGCTGAGAGAGGCAGATACATTAGCAAAGATAGAAATATGCCAGCCTAATGATCATGATAGTATCACTGCATGTTAAAGTGCTCTTTTAACCTTTTTCAGTGGGCTTTACTGATATTAATTAATCAGCTTGAACGCTGTCAACATCTCAAGCACTAGAGTGCTAGCTCCAATTCTGGGCCAGGCATTTCTCTGCATCTTTTTCTTTTATATGTTTAGCTAGAAGAGCCTACAAGAGCATTAGCAGAAGAGGAGAGAGAGGCCTCCTCTTCCTGCCCATTGTTTACCCCTAGCATTGCCTGATGGAAGAGCTCATGTCCCTAAGCCTAGGGTTTTTATTCCTGGCCTGTTCCATCACTCTTCTCAAGGACTTGCAGAAATGAATGATGGGATCGTTTGGAGATAAATATTGCCAAGCATATCACTTCAGCCCTCATCATCTTCCACAGTGCACTAAAACAGAGGGAAAAGGTAGCCTTTAGGGAGAAAGGTGGTTAAACAAAAGCTTCTCTGACCTCTGGCATGAATGACACTTGAAATGTTGTGTGTCTAAGATCTAAAACAGTTGTGTGGTTGCCTCCTGCTTTTGTTTCTATCAAGTGACAATGCCCTGGGATGCTTTCAGCTGTAGCAACCTAATTGCTAAGATTAAAATGATCACCATTTCTATATCAACTTTGAGCTAATAACTGATTCTAATGGCCACTCTTTCCAAAAGTTTGTGTGTATTGATTTCCTGGCATTTCTCCCCTTCCACTCACCCCTGTGAGCACAGTAGATCTTGAAGAGTGAGCATCTTCCTCTCCCAGCATTCACGTGCACGTTTATAAAGTGTGTGGGCACTCTTAAAAGCATTCACAGTCACTTTTGAGCTTCATTTGGAAGATGATAATATATCTCCAAGAGCAGAGGATAAAATAGCTAGATATCATTAGAAAACAACATTTAATTATTAATGAGACCAAGGCATTGGTTTGGAGTGAGAAGCCAGTGTTTATTTACTGGAGGTTTTACAGCAGAGGTATGTGATGAAATCTCCTTCCTCAGCTAACCTACAGAACACTTTGGTCTTAAAGATATGGAAAATACAAAAGAAACATTTGAACTGCCCTGGAAAAGAGGAAAACAGCCTTGAGTTCTGGCAGTTTTTGTGTGCATTTGTCACAAGCAGGTATTGTGGATATGGGATTACTGCCTGACAATTTCATCCTGGCTGTGAGAGTAGTGTTTAGGAGGCAAAGTAATACAAAGATGCTAATCCAGCTTTTTATAATCAGCTTCCTATGTATATAATATTTATGTTATTGTCTGTGCAAGGTTTTCTTTTCCTAGAAGCATTCCTTATCTCCCAGAATTCTTGTTTGACAAATGAGATTGGATTACCAAGTCACAGCTGTATACACTGGTTGATGTATTGCTGGAGGATTGATAATTCAGAAAGGCAATGTAGTATTTGGGGGGTTAATTTTCTTCTCTTAGATACAAGAATCTCCTAATGCTGCTTGCTAGATATTTTCTTCATTTTTGTTATCTAAGTTTTACCAGGTTTAGACTAGTTATTTACTCAGTTAATGTAAAAAATGTTGATATGCTGTCAATATTAATGTAGATGTCAGCCCAACACTGGTCCCTAATGTATGTAAGAGCAAGTATTTTTTACCTTGATACAGAAAGGCAGTCATGTGTGAGATTTAATATACATCCTAATCTATCTTGTCATTGCACTAGCCATGGGTGATGTGCTAATGTATGGGCAACCATTTTCTTTCTCTCTTCACACAATGGAATAGATACACATGAATGACAGCCAAGTCTCCACTCTGTAATTATTTGGAGGGCAGTTAGAACATACAGAAGGAATACAGTAGTTTTATTTATAGCCTTAAAATCTATAGCTTTTTTTTTCCCTTTAAAATCTCCCAAGAAAGTATATGTTCACAAATAATGGGAAATTCCCCCTTCCCCCCCCAAAAAAACCAAACCCCCCAAAATGACTAAACCTAAGTAAGCTTCACAACACACACAGAGTTTGGAATTTCAGTCCTGAGTCCTTACACACCCAGCCAAATATATTTTATGCATTTTTTGTGCTGACATCATCTTTTTGATTCACTTTCTTGGCAAAAAGATTATGTTTTGTAATACAGAGGATTTGTCATCACGGGTTTCGAGTGAATAATCAAAATGAGCTCTTTAATTAAATGTCTCTTTTATATTCATTTTCCTTCTCCCTCTCTCCATTTCTGTTTCAAATGGTGAACAATTATGGAAATATGGGATTGTGAATGGAAGGAGACACAGTGTGAGATAAGCAAGCAAAAGTTAATGTCCCTCGCATGTCTCAGCTTTGTGTGTGCTGGCAAAACCAAAAACCTGAATATTGCTTTTTTATATCAAAGAGCATTTTGATGAGATTGCAGTTTCCTAAAAAGCAGCTCCAAAATTACATATTTCTTCACATAGCTTGAGTCAACAAATCTTTGCCTTCTCATATTAATTTATAACACAGGTTCCTTTTGTTCCTCCTTTCTGAACTGTAAGGAACTGTCTCCATGCAATCAATCTGGCTTTGTGTGAGAGAAAATGAAAATGAGACACACTGTCCAGATCATAAAGATAGGCAACTGCCTGCAATTTCAGCACTATTTTTACTCCATGTTTAAGGAGGGGAGGCTACCTTTCCCCCCCTGTGGTTGGATGCTATTATTTGTAGACTACAGCTCTTTGCTTTCCTGGCATCTTCCAGTGTTTCATTTGGAATTAAAAATCACTATGCACATCTTCACTACCTCTAAATGGAGATTGGTGTAATTTCAGCAGTGGAAACTGGGTGTAAAATTCTGCACAGAGCTCTTTATATAGAAATATTTAATTTAGGAAAAAAAGAAACCCAACACATATTTTTAGCATATATGTTATAATCCCTGTACTACTTAAGTTTCCTTCTTGTGAAGAATTCTCCTTCTCTGAGAGCAGTAATAGAAGCCTAAATTGTTACCTTCTGTTTTCCTGGGGTAGGTTTGTGGCCACTGACAGTTCTAATTTGCAGTGATTATGGACATTAGCATACTTGGCTGTTGCTAGTCTTTTTTATTTCAAACCCAAAGACTTCCAATGGGCTAAGGGCATGAGGAGGAGATATTTTATCCTCACAGAATGCTACAAAGTCCCTATCAGACTCTAATTACAGGGATGCACCAGCACTTACCCATATTTATTAGGAAATATCATTGCTGTGTTGGAGAGAATCTTGGTAGATGGAGTCACAGTAGGGGGTTCTTTCTTTCAGTGTGTCTGCTGATCTACCTAGGTACCTGCTACACAGCAAAGGATCTAAATAGCTGTTGGAGTTGCTGAAAAGAAAGAGAGATGGTGCCCAGTGCTTTAATATGCAAATAACTTCTGCTCACTAATGAGTTTATGGTGTTTCTAGGTGTCTGAATTAGAGGTACAAACTTTGCCGAGGCACAAGTGATGGTACAAGCAGGGTGACAGGCAGGAGATGGGCAAACTTATGGCTTTTTTGCAAGGTCAATATTTTCAGACAATCCATCCAAATTAATCATCAATCTTTCATCTTTTATACCTCAAATCATAAAATCTATTGCCAGTTCAAATTTATGTCAAGTTTTAAATACGAATTTCTTACCTGCAGATGTTGTTATCTCCTCTTGTAGATTAAGGGGCACTGCTGGTAGGTCCTGTGAAGATGTTGAATTAAAAATAGCTACAATAAATAGTTGGAAAGCTTAAGAATATTGACTTGAATTTGGGGATAAATGCTAAGTTTTTTAGGAGTAGGAAATGAGGTCTTTGCTTGAATGTAAGGTGTGCATCTGTGATTTAAATCTTTCTCTTCTGTCTAAAGCCACTCATGTAGTGCACAAGACCATGCAAATCAGCTCATTTAGTGCTTTTGCAATGTGTCATGTTAATACATAAATACATGTGCATATGTATTTAGAGAAAGCTGAAAACATGCATTATTTACATGCTGTAAGAGATTTTTTTCTGAGCCATTACAGTCTATTATGTAAACATGTATTTAAAGGGCATTTTATTTTTAATTTCATTGAATTTTTTTTTTTTGCTTTATAGGTCAAAACAGCTAGGATCCCTTACACAGTATCTCATAATTTATTTCAAGCTTGTATTATAGATGTTGCCATGATGTTAATATGAATTTGCATATAAAATCTGCTTCAAGAAGTTACTATACACATAAAGATTAATAATTCACTGATTTTAAATGGAAGAGAGAACATCAAAACTGATTAGTTCACAGAAGGGAAAGATTCATCCTCTCTGCAGAAGGCTAGCACAAAACCTAGGCATCATTTAAGCCTCACTTAAGCCCTTAAAATGCAGCTTAAATGGATTTTAGCTGGTGCACCGGCCTCGCTCTGGAAATTGGTGTAGTAGGAAATTTAGTTCATAAGAGTAATGTGTTTCTAAATGCTCCCTATTTCTAGAAGTGAATTACTAGGTCTCCCAGGAGCTCTCAACTTCCAGCAGTCTCCCAAATTTTATCTCATTGCTTGCAAGAGGAGAAATTTGTAAAGTTCCTTTTTCTGTGGAGAATCCCTTCTGGTTTGGGTCACAACTGGGACACATTCCAGAGATGTCCAATCTCATCCAGAGTACTTGGATATATCCACTATAGACTGAAGACTATTATTTATCCCAAATCTATATTCCATCTCATGCAACTTCAGCTTTCAGGTCATAGTCCATAATTAAATATGGAATTTAGCCATGGTGCCCTCAAGATCATGATTTTTTCATGGAAACTCTGCGTTCATCTAGTTACTGGGATGAGGTTTAATGTTTGGCTCTGTTGATTTTCAGTCAACAGATATGACTAAACACAGACAGAAAAGGGGGGAAAAAAACCAAAAGGCCTCAAATTGTTCTTTACCAGCTAATACTTCTGGCTAGGGGACAGTACTGGCACCAGGAGTTGGTTTTGTAATAGGAACCTGATGGCAGCCAGTAGCAGATGCTAAGGGAAGGAACAGAGGAACAGGTCAAGCATATAGTCATGCTTCCCTGGCATTGCATCCCAGCTCCTGGCAAGTTTTCCAGACATCTAGTTTTCAGCAGACCAGGCTTAAGCTGTGAGCACAGGAGAACAAAGAATACCTACAGAGTTTAATAATGGGCAGTGTCTTAGGAGGGACAGTAGGAAAAGGGGAAAGTGTGACTTGGGCTCCAAAACCTGCTGGGAATGAGGATGTCAGAGGGAAATAAACATGTCTGGATCATTGTGAAATGGCAGAAATGTTGTCAAGATGGATTGGTGTTGGGTGCTGGTTGTTTTAAAATGCATTTATGTGAGACTTTTGTTTCTAAGCAATGTGTTTTGAAGTGGAACAGCTGTTTGTAGGCTATGTCCAGGCTCGGATTGCAGAAAGAGCTGCAGGGTCTAACTTGAGTCAGGAACAAGACCAGTTTATAATCCACAAAATATGCAAAACATTGCAGCCTGTGAGCAGAGGTAGGGGTAAAAGGTGGGGTAGGATCCAAGAAATTCTCCCAAAGTCTACAGGAAACTCCAACAGGGCAATGTTCTATCCAAAGATGCCTTGCAGACAAGGGCTTGCATCCTCATGGACACAAGCTCTTCCTTCCTAGAGTTACCCCAGTTCAGTTTGCAATCACCTAAGCCTCACCTTCCAGAGGTTTCAGCCAATGTTTTCCAGTGGGGTCCACAAGAAGCAGCTGTGAGATCAAGCTCTTTGGCTAGTCTGTCAATGAATAAGTGCATTAATTGCAGTATGAGCAGCATGGCACCTACTGAGCCCACCATCAATTGGCAGCTCCCTAGCCCAGGTGGGATGGCACAGCAAAGGCCTTGTATCCTTGCTGCTGACTATGCCTGCAGGGAAAATTGTTCTGGCAATAAGAGAGGATTGGATTACCAACGAATCTCTTCCAAACATGATAAAAACCTGAGCTAATTTGAACTAGCCTAAACCTGGCTAATGTACTAACTGGTCACAATTCATCTTTTAATTAGATTCTATTGACTAGGCAAAATTAAGAGGCACATAAAAGCCACTTGATTTGGTTTGAGTTTTTTTGGGGGGGCTTTGTTGCTTGGGATTATGTTGTTGTTGGTTTCTATCCTGAATTAATGTGAGGCAGTCTTTAATTACCTCACTGAATTGAGACTGTGAAGGGAGAACCTATACAAAAAGAAATTGTTCCTTAAACCCTGTCTCTGTCAGATGCCACAGCACTGAGGCAAAATGAATTCCCTTCATTTTCCCCTATTTCCTTATCTTTTCCTCCTTCTATCTTAGGCAGAGCCATGGATTGAAATGATTCTGTCCTTCTGGCTTTATACCCATAGAGATAGACTTAGAGAGATAGATGTCAGCTTCTCTATCTGTAATGGAATCTCTACGATATAATTGAATATATTAATTATTAAAATTAGTTTAGAAAAGGTAATAATATGGAGCAGTTCCATGCAAATAATTCAAATATGTCCTCTGGAACATATGGATTGGAGCTGCTTGTAAGTGTAGAGCAAAAATAGTAAGTAATACATATCATTTTGGGGCAGATATGACAGTATCTGTGCTCTGTATGATAATAGTTTATTCACATCCATATTCTGAATGTTTACTAGGACATTTTATGGGAAGTCATTACAGTACTTTTTGGAAAAACCTCTTTTTTTTTTTTTTTTTTCCATGATTATGAATCTCATCCCTTTTGAGGTAAATACCAGATGTTACAATTCCCAGTGGAGGGCAAATTACTTGCTAAATTTCCCTAATTTTAATATACATCAAAGAATTGGTTCAACTGTGGGAGCCTGAAAAACCTCCTTGTTGGTTGCTTTTGCTTTTTATCCATAACATTCAAACATTCCAAACCAATTCTCTTTCTAGTTTGATTAACAAAATCATATGAGCCTGGATTGAGACCTCACTGCTCAACATGTAGCCTGGATCAGATTTTCTTCAAAAGCCTGGGAGAAAGGAGTAGGAGGGGAAGGAAGGAGAGGGAGAAAGGAAGTGTCAGTGTCTGCAGTGGAATTCCTGGTGGAACCTTAACTATAGCATCATGACTGGTGATGCTATAGTGCAATGCTAACAAGGGCTCCTGAGATAAATACAACATCAATTAAAGGCTTGCAGGTGTGTCACTAGAGTTGGATAAAAAGAGAGAGTGGGAAAGGATTTGTGCCAGCAGACCTTATGGTTTTGTAGTAATTAGTAATCTGTGCAGGTGTCTATTATGACTAACTGACAATAAATCTTGGCTTCTGCTTTGAATATTGCTTTTGTTTCCCAAGTTCCCTGCCTGAAGGGGGGAAACGAAAATGACTAGAAGATTAATTACTGCAATGGTTACTCCCAACAAGATAAAATGGAAAGCAGTAAACCACTGAATGAGATTAAATGTTCTTATTATTATTTTCATATTTTATTTTGATAACAGAGAACTGAAGGCAGTCTACGTTGGGGGGGTATGCATGATGGAAAAATAAGCCTACTTTGTCAACAGAGTTCTGTACATCAGGCAAACTCTTTTTCTACTGCAGCCAAAAGATACCCAAACCTTCTGCATTTGTGCAGTAACCTCTAATTCTAAGCACAGTGATGAACTGTAAGTAAATTTGACCACGGAGCTCTCTTTTTCCTTAGCCTCTCCATCTGCTCATTTTTGACACCCCTGTCATTAACTGTCATTTTCCTTTAAATATACAGTGAAGCTGAAAGGCCAGCTCTACATCACATCATTTCAGATTAGGGGCAGTTCCTTTGAGCTGAGCACTGTTTAGGTGTCAGAAAGAAGTCTCTGACCTCTCTCCTACCACACTTGCTGCAGGGCCTTAATTAGTCCTGACTCCAGCCATTACTGCAAAGAGGACAAAGGAGACCACATCATTTTTCTACTTAGGAAGTTAGCATCTGACCTAATAACTTGTCCAGGCTTGCAGGACACTGTAATGGCCACACAACTGCAGTGGGGATGATTTGTGGGATTCTTTCCTTCTCTAAATGTAGGATAATCGGGGAAGTTAACTGTTGGATCCTTCAGTCTTGCAAGGGTCATTCTGGGGTTTCTTTCTGTTGATGTGTCATGGGGTAAATGACAGACAGAGGAGGAGTGCAGATAGTCAGGGAGAGTGATAACAAGTGGAGAGTGGGTTTTATCCTGGCTAGAAATATCTCTTTATTTAAAATATCACTCTTATAATACTTGCTCTGATGCTATTGAGTTTAGTGGAATTCTATCAGTGATTTCGTGAAGAGTAGACTCAACTCCCCAATCAAATGAGTTCCTTTTTTCTTCTGTCCCCCATCTTTCATCCCACCCTTCCTCATCCCATCCTCCAGTCTCCTAGCAGAAATTCACTCTCACACAAGAAACATTTATACAATGCTTTTGGCACAGCATTTTTTTGGCCTATTTCACTAGAAATTGGGCTTATTGCATCAGATGTCAGCATCATACAGTTCCACAGAATCTCCTTAATTTTCCTACATTTCACAGAGAAAACTTGATGCTGGAATACCACACTTGCTTCATCTAGAACTCTTTCTCTCTTTTAATTGTATTGTTTGGTTTGTAAATGAAATGAAGCCACTGGTTTGTAAATGAAATGAAGCCACTAAATTGCTGCAGAAGTTGCATGCTCTTGCACTACCTTCCTTTATTATCAGCCAGGCCCACGTGCTGCAGCACAGAAGCAGACTTTATGCCACTGCAGCAGAAATTCCTTTCACTGTAAATACATTTCACTTGCAGCAAGCTTAGGCTCTGCTGCTGATTAGTTTAAGGTATAGGTATAATGTATGCTTAGTATTTTTGAAAGCTATTTAACTGTCATCAGTTCATCTACTAGCTCAAGCCTTGATTTTTGTCCTTCTAGAGGCAAGGAGTAATTCTTCCAGCCTGCCTCACACCTCCCTCAAAACAAGACCAAAAAAAAAAAAAAAAGGAGAGAAAAGACAATAAAATCATCTTCTAGTTCTGCTGTGCTTTTCCACATATCTTGGTCTTTGTAATTTCAGTTCTAGTTAGGGTTATTTTTTACTGTAGTGACTTTGAGACAGGTTGGAGTCTCAGAAATACCAAATTACTTCATCTCTAAGGAAATCTCTTCTGAAGTGATCACACAAAGGTAATTACAGATCATCAAAGCTGTACAACGTTGCCTAGTGTTTCTGGTGCTCAAACAGCATCTAAAGCAGCTGAACGCAGTTCTGCAACGAACTGAGCATGATATGCAAGAGTTTAGATGAGAACTATAACATGAGATAAGACTCTTTTGGACCAGTCTATGCCAATGTGATCAAGCACTTAGTCTATGAGCTGAAATAACAGCTAATAAAGTGTTATGGGAGTAGTCCTTTGACTACATATCATATATTGCAATTTCCTTATTCTCTTTTAGATTACCTACACACATTGATCTTTTCCTGAGAAGCAGGGAGGTGAACTTTACTTTTCTGAGCATCAATCATTCCAGATTCAGAAATGCTCATTTCACCAGAAAGATACAGCACAGAGGAGACCTGTTATGAAGGGGCTTCCCACTTTCTGTGGATATCCATGTCTACAGAAGTTTTGGTCTCGAAAAGCAAGAATAGCATCTGCTGGTAGCTCTTTCAGCTGTTGCTTTTTGCTTTATGTTTACTGAAGAGCAAGTATCTGAGCTGTGATTCTATTAATAAGTTAGATTAAAAATTTAATGGGCCATTGTCTAGCAGCTTCTGTTTCTTAAGAAGCTGCATTGAACTGGATAGATGCTGCCCATCATTTCCCCACTGCACTGAAGCCTTCAAGGAGAGGAACCTCAACCCAACACAAAAGCATCCTGGATGCCCTCCCACCTGTAGCAGAGCCAGTCCTAGGGGCACTGCAGGCAGCCACACTCAGCAGTAATGGATGAATGGTAAAGAGGAGGATCTTATCTTCCTCTGTCATTTATTTAATCTAGATAAAACACATTTTCAGCTTACTGGCCACTTCCCTACCTCTCCCCGATGGTAGTGAGGCAAAAGAGTTGCTCTAGCAGAGGGATGTGAAACTTCCTGGGCTGTGGCTATAGACTTAGAAAACAGGGAATGTGGTAAACTAAGTTATATGAAAGCCTTCCTTTCCTTTGTGCCCTCTGTGGAATGCTAGAAGTTCTTCTAAGCTAGTTGACTTTCCAAAATTCAAGATATAGATTCAGAGGATTGGAAGGTTACTAGCATGGACTGTGGGAAAAGGACATAAAGGCTGCACACATGCAGAATAATATATATACTAATTAATAGATTAATTCTTATCTGTCTTTGTATGCATGTGACTGAGATTGTGATGGTTGCCATTGCAATATTTTTTTTTGATGTTGCTGGTAACAAGTAGCCGTTTTCTAACTTTCAACAAAGCTTTTTTGAGGGAAAAAGATTCAGAAAGGAAGAAAAAAAATCAGAGACAAGGGCTACTTGTAGAAAACATTAAGGCTTTGACACAAACTAAGCAAAACCCTAAAAAAATCAAAGTGGAGATTGACGGGAAATTTTTCACTTGTGCCTCTCCACTTTCTTATTTTTTGTTTAGTCTTGTTTTTCTCCACCTGATAAGGAGAAAATGTCAAACCTAACTTAGAATATTGTGCCTTTTGCTGGTTTCAGTCATAACCTCAGTGTTGCTACCACCTACCTCTTCAGCCTTTGAATAATATTTTTTGCCACGACAGTGTAGTTACAGGAATCACCTAGTCTTAAAGCATATTTGACCATCCTTTTTACTTACTTTTAATCAACTTGTTCCTCTGAACAAGCTATGGAATTGATAGCTGTTATTGATTGCTTGTAGCATTACCTAATCTTCACTAAATGTAGGAAGCTTTTCAGATTTGGAAAGGTGGCAGAAAATGTCTAGTAATGATGCTGCTGGGAATTGCAGCTCAATACTGT
The DNA here is from genome assembly GCA_013396975.1 of Bucco capensis. NCBI lineage: Eukaryota > Metazoa > Chordata > Aves > Piciformes > Bucconidae > Bucco > Bucco capensis. The sequence continues at coordinate 566,518 of VWZO01021698.1, read as the reverse complement.
GGTCAGTAGAAAAGTGATATAGCTATAAGAGGTATTTTATTACAAGCCCATTGTTGTTTTTTTTTAACTAAATGCTCAGGCTGGTGTCATTTACAGAGATTTTTTTGAAGTTGCATATGTATTTGTCAGCTGGTTCAGCATTTCATTTATTCCAATTTCCATCAAGAATAAATTGTTATTAAACTGGAACTTTGGGAAGCGGCAGAATGCAAAGAATACAGGAGTGGAATAATGTAGAAAGGAGATGGCATTTATGCTTTCAATACAAAGGGAAAAATATCAGAAATCATTACTAAAACAGATATAAACGTGACCTTCACTGTGCTTCAGTAATTATCCTAGTCCACAGGATGGTGTTTGTATCATGATTTCCCTTATTTCCTCTTTGTTTTCATTTTTATCTGGGTACTTCACTGGTGAGTAATAGCTAAAGGGAACCCATTATGCAGGGCGAGCATTCAGCTTTGCAAGTGAATTTGCTTGTAGCTATTGCCACATTTGAACCTCCCTAATGTATGTAAATTAAAAACCCTGCTCCTGTTGGAAATAAAAACAGAATCTGATCATTACAATCTGCAAGCCAGGTATTATCACTGGCCTAGTGAGCCGCTGATGATAAATTGTCCTGAATAGCTTGTGGATAGAATATTTTATCTCAGTTCTCTATCACACAGCACTGCATAAAATCAGAATGATTCATCAAGCATGAGAGCTGGTGGTTTATGAAATTCATTGCTCAAGGCAAGTGTGTTTTTTAAAATTCAAAAGACAAAGCAGCTCACAAGGGTTATTTAGTAATCAGTGTGAATTACTTCTAGGTATGAGCCTTAGTGGGGGGAAAAAAGGAATTAAAAATACATTTGCTGTACAGGAAGCATTATTGCTGTAGGTGCTAGAATTTAACTGCTTCTCATCTATAGCTTGTGTGTGTGTGACCATTTTGGATTTCAGTCCTCCTCCCTTTTATTGTTCAAAGTGAAAGTGCATAATCAGTTGCAACAGGATTATTACATCCAACAAGTCTGTTCTGTGCTCTCAGCAGCAACATCTTCAGGGGCTTGTACACCTGAGGCAGCAGTGGATATTTTGTTTATTCAAAAAGACATGTAAAAGGAGAAGAGCAATATAAAGTCATCTCTTTTTTTTTTTTTTCCTTCAGATTTACAGTAAGAATGTTTCATTTCTGTTGTGTATTGATGTCCCAAGGCAATGTTCCAAATGAAAAGATAATAACTTATGAAGAAGTGTCAAAAACTAATTAAGTTTTGTAACTTGTTTTTTTTTCCTTCCCATAAAGTATATTTTTCATCACCCTGTCGAGTCACATGCTGGGCTCCTTGCTAACATCATCACATGCCAGTCACACCAAGTCTCAGTTGGTTCTTCTCCTCCTGTCATTATTTTCAGCATCAATTAATTTTCCCCTGACCTCGCCTTTGGAAAATGTAGCAGGGAATTATCAGTGCCTGCTTTGCACAGTCTATTTGGAAGACATTAGGGCCACTGTGTGTATTTGAAAATGGAGTAGGCCAAACATTATATTTTCTCACCTGCAGGGTTGCCTAGTAACCTGAATTAAGGATTTTTTTCCACCAAGCCTTCAAGACAAATAGAAATAACTGGGAAGCAGGTTGACCCAGGTGGGGAGACTCAGACCCACGGATGTAGATTAGCATTTTGAGTGGGGGAAAGAATAGGGAATGCAGCTCCTCATTAACATTTGGGGTGGAAATAGGATTGGTAATTAAAGCAGCTTCTTCTGCAAGCAACAGAGAATGCAATGCATCACGTTGCTAAATTTGTGTTATGAAAGGCACTTTGTTTTACTTTCTGACATGTTATTTGCTTGTGAACTGTCAACATGGAAGAAGAGATTGAGGAAAATGTCTTTAAAACATCTGTGATGGTGTTCTTGCTAAAAGCAGGCTTGCTTACTTGCTTGCTTGCCTTACGTTGGGCAGCGATTCGCATAGATATGTTCAGCTTTCCTTTAATCACTTCAAGGAACTAAATTCCTTGTTTAATGTATTGCCATTGAAAAGAAAGATTAGTGTACTTTAGAGGTGGGGGTCATTCTTTGTAACACTATTACAGCTTTGTCCTTGACATGCAAGATTCCTCCAGAAAAGGGAGAGGAAGGGAGGGGGGTGGGTGGGGGGAGAAGCTGGAAATTCTGCCTCAAAGGTACAAAGCAAAGAAGTAGCACAATTAGGATGTTGGCACATAGTGACAGTCCTCTGCAAATGATGGTGTCAGGCCACTGAGGGGCCGAGGGTGGCAGGAGTGACATTCACCCTAGCAAGATGGAAATAAATGCCCTGTTTGATAAAAGAAAACAGACAATTTATGTATACCCTGAAGAGTTAACAGCTAGTGAGCCATTCCTATGGGTCAAGTGCTGCATTTGCATTTTGATGGGATGTTATCAAGTAATTAATGCACCAGTCAGGATTTATTACCTCAGGAGTGAACTGAAAGGTTCATTACAAAATCGGTTTCACTTGAAGATAGGCATTTCCTCAGAGTTAGCTTTTGACATGTTGTTCCTAGCTCTCTCTGCCTGTGGCAGCAATGGTAGAAGGCCAGTGAGGTGAAATTCATTGCTTAATAAGGGCATTCACTTTGGGTATTCTTGTGATAATAAATGTATACATCAAGGCCGCGCTGCCTTGTCAGTTTAATTGCTTCTTGTGCTCCTTAACAAGCCAATCTTAATCAGTCTGGACCATGTTATGAATAATTTAGGGATCAGCAGACTTCACGCTTAATAAGATGTACTAGATTATAAAACTTAAGTGCACTGTTTATAGAAAGCATGGGAAACACTTGAAGTTTTCATTAGCAGTGTGGAGTGGGGGGGGGGAGAAAAAAATCAAAAATAAAAACCCCCCAAAAACCCACACCCAACTCCAAAATCTAGCAGAGAGTTATTCTAACATGTGCAGTTTTGTGAGCAACAGCTGTGTTGCTGAGTGCTGCTGTAACCCTGCTCTACTTCTGCTGAAGGCCCAGGCTTCGCCCTCTGCATCCTCCCTCCCTCCCCACCTGAGCCTCCTTCAGCCATAATGGGAAATTCGAGGAGGGCCAGGAGATGAAAGCTCAGAATCGATGGCCAAGCAGCAATTGTCATTTTAGAAAACATTCCTTTATCTATTTTTTTTTTTTAAATGCAAAACAGATTGTATTTTAAAACACTGGCTGAGGGACCAAATGACCTTCGTGGTGGTAGCAGCGGCGGCTGAGGGGCTGCTATGTGGGAGTTTAATGCAATTATTTAGATTTGAGGCTGGGCTGCCAAGCCTCTATCAGCAACAAGGTTTTTAAAATGTGGGTATTTTTTCTTTGTTTAACTATACAAGTGGAATGTAGGATAGCCTGCAAATCATTCTTACAGAAAATATGAATTATTGAAGCAAAAGACTTATTTGTTAAGGTAATACAGAAATACATTTAAAAAAAAAAAACAAAACAGAAGGAGTTTCCAATCTATTACAATTTCTTCTATTAATAAGCATGCTTGGATTGCAAAGGAACATTGAACCTTTTTTGTTTTAAAGGAATTGTTTGTCCTCCATTTTACCTCCCCGTTTGCAGGCTGTAAGTCGTCCGCAGAGTAATGCATCATTCCCTTTATGACATCTAATAAAGGCCTACTGCAAGCATTAGAACCAGGTGCTTCAACCATTTTCCTTTCTGCTTGTAGCCTAAAACGGGGAAAACAAGCCCAAAACCAACCAACGAAAACCTGCAACGTTGGGATTTTTTTGCTATTTCCTTTTTTTATCCCTTTCTGTTTAAGCCTTGACACGTGCTGACAGCAGGACAGTGTCATTTGATGGCTCTGTAAACAATAGCTGCATGTATTGCTGAGCACAGGGTGTATTTATTAGTGTAAACAGGGATGTAATTAAAGGCTGTGCTTTCAGTCATCATCTAATGCATTAAAATAATGTTATTGTTCACATACATTTATGAATCAGGAAGAGAGGTAGCAGTAAACAGCAAAAAAATCCAACAACTTCAAACCTATTTCCCAACCTATAGCTGGACTATCCCACTCCTTTGTTCTTGTGCAGGTTAATAGAGATTGAGGAGATGGGCAGAGGAAAAGCAGTGCAATTTTCTGCTATTTAAGCTTGGCGAAATGGCACTCTTCAGGAAGCAGCAAAAAGTATGAAAGCCTAATAGGCATTTTAAAAGTAGAAGTCCATATAGCTGCTTGAGGGATCCTCAGATTTAGGCATGCATAGAATCAGGAATGAGATAATCAGCATTGTGAAATTGAAACCTGTCTGCTGCCTGCTGCTGTTCTTCCCCTCTTTCAGTGGAGTGATTTGTAACACTCATCTTCTTCAGGCAAGGCAGCCTTCAAGATTATCCAGAACTGTCAATAGTAATTGCCAAAGTATTTTATTACCTACAGAAAATCAAAGGAATTTTATAACCAACAGTTATCAAGTTTCAATACACGGTATAAAGAGAGCAATTTGAATTGGAATACAATCGTGTTTGGCTTGCTTTAATGTTCTTGAGACAATTCCTGTGCAACCAACTACAACATTCCCTGTATTTAAAGCTGGAGGCAAGAATATGCACGTGTACTTGTCATTTAAACAAAAAAAAAATTACATAATGCTTACAAGCTTCTGCAAGCGTTTCTTTAATTGCCAGACAGACTCTGCCTTAGCTAATTACCTCTAAAAAGAATGACTTTTCTATAAAACTTGAGATGACATTTTGCAATTCTGACAGTTAAACTGGGGCATTCTCTGTCAGGAGGTAAATAAAGTGCCTGGAAATTAGCAGGATATGACACTGATTAGAAAGCCTGGAAACACTCCTGTTGCAACTCTGATGATGTTCCCTGAATATCAGTGCTAGGTAAACTTCAGTTGTGATTGTCAGCTACTCATTTAGCACAGTTCTGTTATGCTACAGGGTCAGTCACCATTTAAAGCTTTTCAGCTGCTTAGCTTCTTACTCAGGCTATGAATGAGTGAGGATTGCATCAGTGTTTCTCTGAGCCATGCACCTCACTTCTCTTCCTTGATCCCAGGAAGAGGGAAGGTGTGACTGTCAAAATGCTTGGTGGGAGAACATTCTGCTTCTATTTTAGTATAATTCATAATGTCAAGACTCCAGTGAGAGAATTATTGCTATGGGTTCTTTGAAAAACAAATACCCACATTTAACTTGTGAAAAATTAATTGGTGTGGGGAAATGCCTCATTTTTAAGCTCCAAACCAGATGGATGCTCTTGTATTTTGAGATGTGTATGCAGGATTTTATTCAAGGCACCAAAAAGCACATACCCTTCCCACTGAAAGAAAAATAAGCCATGAAAAGATTTTATACTGCTCCAGCCATGATTATAGAATAAAACCCATCTCTCCTTTCAGCTGTGGACCTCCTTCCTCTCTCTACATAAGCTTTTGTTTAAAACAAAACCAAACAAAAACAAACCCCTGTTGATTAAATTATTAATTGTTGTTGAAAGGGTTAAGTCCTTTCCCAAGCACCTCCTTTCATAACACTGCAATAGATGAAAAATTTAGCCAAATGGTAGTTAGGGGAGAGGTTATTTATATACTATTAAAATGCTGATGTTGTAATTATCAGAGAGTTATTCAATTACACTGGGTAATAGACATTTTTAATATAAGGAAGATGACTAGCCTGCTGGAAATTTGTTAATATGACTATTTTTTTCACTCTTATCATTTATACTGGTTTGTTTGAACTGTGCAGTGTGTGAAACATGCACTGATGCATTATAGCATCAAGTACTTCTGTATGGATTACAGATGTGTATCAACCAGAATTCTGCAGGTGTTTAAGCTTATCAGCAGAAACTGAACTGATTTTTTTCCCTTTATGTGAGAATTTAGTTACCTCACCTGCATAGCCTGAAAGGAGGAACCATCAGGGCTAACACTGAGTTAGCACAATAACATAAATACATTGCATGTTGACTTTCTGCTATGGGTTTGAGCTGAATAATGACAGGACAAGTTGATGTTTGCAATTTTTCTGGGCCCAGAAGTTGGTATTTAAACTAGAATGAAGTGTGAATGCTCTTCTCTTTAGCCTCTGCTTGTCCCATTGATAAATCTGGAATAATAATAATAAATAAGTATGGCCATTTTGTCACTCAAATACACAAATATAAAATATTGTCATTTTATTTGTTTAATTTTATTTTAGAGTTTCTCTCTTTCCTCTGAGCACTTTAGAAGTCTCATTGATTTGTTTATTAAAAGGCAGGAATAAAAGTACTCCAGAGGAAGCATATAGCATATTATTCCAGATACTGCAAAGCTCCAGAAATGACTAGTGATCCTTTTTTCTAATCAGATGTATGATCATGGAGACTGTCATGATATAATGGTGATATGAACATGTGGTTGTAATAGCATTTCCTCAGAAGAGGAATAAAATATCTCTGATCCTAAGCTGATTGTAGTATTGGCAATCAAAGATTCAGAGTGTAGGAACAGAAAAAGATCTGTGTGTGCAAAGCTGCACTACAACTTACATTAGTGTATTAATAAAAATAAGTAAGTCTTTTTTAAAGGTTCTTTTTAAAAGGTTCTTTTCCCTTCCAAAAATTCCAGAAAGCAAGTTGTTGGAAGCTTTAAAACAGGAGGGAAATGCAGAACAAGATATTTATTGAGCTTAGTTCGAAAAATATCTTTCTGCTAGAACACAGAGCCTGAGAGTGCCTTAGTCAAAAATCAGTTTAGCACTGGCACATCTCTGTTAAATTTAGTGGAGTTAGTCTTAATTTCCACCAGTCTGAAGGAGAAAAACATAACTGTCTCTCATTACCATAGAGAAACTAATTGCATTTCTTCCTGAAATCTTTGTTTAAACACCATCCCGTTGTATTTAAGATTGGATTAGGTAGGGAAAGGGCATCCTGAGCAATTGCCTAGCTGTATTTTTACAGAGCTGTACCTGGTTCTCCCCTCCTGGAGTGTGAGCAGTGGCAAGTGAACTGTTTCTGTGTTGTTCACTCACTCTGTCAGATCGAAGCTCAGCTCAATAGCACTAAACTAGCTCCCATTTGAAAGATTTGTCTTACAAACCCCTGAAAACTGCTCTGAACATGCATACATTGATTTTGTTGCTGGAATCTCCTGAGCTTTGATGAAAAGGAGACTCCACATGCAGGTGAAAGAGGGTTTACCTCTTCAATATTAAAAAGAGGAGATTAAGGATTTATTTTTTTTTTTTGGCCAGCTAAGGCTGAACTAATCAGTGGCATGTGAGAAGAGAGTTGCTCTCACACCTCTGCTAGGATAATGTTATTTTCTTTAGTTGAATAACAAGTTCCAATGTCTCCAATAGCTGCTTCTGAGTAGCTGTCTACCATTATTCCCATTTGCAGAGCTAATTGAATGTCCTGGGGTGCAGGAGGAAAGGGGGGTTTTATTTTAGCCTCAGAGAGGGAGGTATTTGTCGTGATGTTCATTGTGGGAAATTTGCTTACATTTTTTTGTCCTGGAAAAGATGTGCAGCTGTTATATCAATTCACAGAAGAAGATCTGTATGATCCTACACTAAATGCTCAGCAGTTTAGTATTCACAGAGGAGATAAGGCATTTTTTTGTAATCAGGAGTTTAGTTCCATTCCATTTAGTTCTATTAAAGCATAAAAAAAAGAGGGAGATGAGTGATTTCTACAAACTTTCATGTTTCCATTCAAAAGAAAAAGAAATGTTCATTTAGCCTTGTAAGCTGGAGAACATTTTTTGTTTGATTTTGATGTCTTCTGCACTGTACTGGTGGTTATTTTTGTGGAAGAAGAGTAGGGTCTCCTTAGTTTGCACAGCTTATCACTGAGAATGTCACCACAACATCCTAGGGAACAACAAGAGTTTTTCACCTTCTACAGCCCAATGTGCCTTTCTCTTGTATTCCCTTTTCAGGTGGCACAAAGCTCACTTGAAATTGTGGCACAGGTAAGGCTTTGGGAGATGGAGAGGGCAGTAATTTTTTTATATGAGCTGTAAGATGATATAGCATGTTACAAGTGGATCTAAACTCCTTTGCCAGCCATGCTTTTGATCTCTAGTTAGAAATACGATAACAAACCTGAAATGAATGCTACATAGGCAGATAAAGCTAGATAATTGGATAATATTTATTTTCTGTTATTTAAAAGAATAACTCCGTTTGCCTCTTAGGCATCTCTTGGTTGCAATTCTCACACAGCATGGTTCTTCTGCAGCAGTTCTGCTCCCCTGCCATCATTCAGCTGAGGTCACACACTCTAGAAACATATGGAAGGCCAAAAAAAGAGAGAGAAAGGAGCTTCTAAACAGCATTTCATCGTATTTAAACTAGTGATGGCTGATCTGGAAAACTAATCGATGGTGATGACTTAGCCTTCCCTCAGCCTGAACATAGAGCAGAGAGGACAAGAAAAACAAGCTCTGGAATGACTCATGGGACTAGAGGATTATTTGTCTAACTTAATGCAACTGTGAATAATCTTCAAGTCCCTGCTGTAAAAAATAATGTGTAAATACTGCTTAGTAAATCTGAGTTAAAACTCAAATGTATTTAATGACCACTTATATTCTGGAAGGTATTTAGTGCTTTTATTGCCAGGGAAATATTTGTTTTACTACAGCTTTTCCAGTTTGCTTGGCTTAAAGAAACTCTCAGTAGCACACCTAGAGCAATTCCAAATTGAGAGTGTCAAAATGATGAATTTAGGCCAGTTGTGATTTAAAAGAAGGTTGCTGGCATTTGAGAATTCCTTTATTCTCTTGGAATTAATTTCATACTGTAATTCTCTTATACCAAGAGATGTTAGTCACAAAGCTAGAGGATGAACCAGTAGCATATTTATTTTTTTATTTTTGTGGCCTAAGATAATCCTTAAAGATGCCTCTTCACCTCTTTGATGTGATAAGGAAGTGTTAAATCAAAGTGAATCCTTATTCTCTATCTTGGGACAGAATGCTGCTTAAGCCAAGTGTTACTAGTTCTGTTTTAGACAGGGATCCATGCATCTCTCTCTGCACATCAGAGAAGATTGCAGCAGTCATCCCCTGCCACCTGCTATCACTTAATTAGTATAATCATCTAATTTCCAGTTGGAAATAATGGCATCATGCACTTTTTGGTAATTGTAACCATCATAATATATTCCAAATGATGTTACACTAATATTAGGTGATTTAGACTTTTTAGGAGGGGGGGTATTTACTTTGCATTTGCACACCAGTCTCTCTGCTCTTGCCTCCCACCCAACAGCAAAAGGCCATAACCAATTTTCTGCTCTATGATGATCCTAAAAGATATCACTGATCTGTATCATAACTCCAGAAATGAGCCTTTGGTAAGTGTGATTTAACCTTTAGCGGACAGAGAAAAGAATAAATAACAGAAGCAGCAGCTCATCTTAATGTGAAAAGCACCCAGGTTTCACTGAATTTGATCTGGTTTGTTAGCAGAATCTAATTCTTTATAAAATAAACAGCTGGTGATCACATCTGCAAGTTGGATTTTATATACGTTCTGTCTGGGATTCTCAATTTAAGTAATAACCTCAGTTGATCAGAAATGCTTCAACATTACTACATTGCAGCATTTTTATTGTGGGTTGTTTTTTTTTTCCTCCTGAAGATTACATCCCAGCAAATAAATAGGTAATAAATGGGTCAGTTTGGGGCAGCTTCATTTCACTGGACAGTTCTGGGCTACGAGGCTTCAAAGAGAGAAAGGGAGAGAAAAAGAGAAAGCAATAGGCAATGACATGAAGGGGCAGAGGCAAACCTGAGCTACTGTCAAAATTCCCCCTCCCCCATTCCCAGGGATACTGTCTGGCTAAGCAAAGCACTGCCACATCTATATCAGGCAAGGTTATTACCACTCTGCTCTGTAAACATGCTATGCCTCCTGGACATCTTCTATTTTTATTTCATATTTTTTTGTGTGTTCTATCTTCTATGTAAATCTAGGCTGGGAAGAGTGAGAAGGCATTCCGAGCATCGGGCCAAATTCATTCCAGGTGCACTTCCAGGTCCATTGACTTCAATGAAATGACACCTGGGATGAATTTGGGCTATATTAACTATAGAGATTACATGTCCAGCTTCCTTAGTATACTCAAATACCCAGAATACATATAAATAATGAAGTATGTAATTACAGTCCTGGTTTTCATTTGTGTTCCTGAATGTGCCGATGCTTTTGCACGTGGTTAGAGTTAGAGCTCTGCTCTTGTAGTAGATTTTTGTTTAGCACAAATAGATTTGGGTTTGCCTCTGAGATACTCCCTTAAAATGTTTACTTTCAAACATCTCAGGAGGTCTTTCAAAATCCATAATTACAAGATTAAATTATATTGGCCTTAAATGTCGTGCGTGTGTATGTATTCACATATGCAGGGCATCACTGAAAAACACTGAGCTGAAGTTCTTATTGATTAGATGTTAATCAATACACACAAATAGGTGAGAGCTTGATAGGAGCCAATGGATCTGTTACTTATCAATATTAAAGATTTCCTTCATTTATATGTTTCCTGGTCCAAATGGTAGATAACAGGTCAGTTCCTGACCCAAATCTAGGCAGTTTTTAACAAGCTCTTCCTTCATCAGGAGACAAAAAAGCAATAAGGGCTGACTTACCTCTGCTTCCAGCTGTCTAATTCTGCTCACTTCCCCTGAATCCTTTAGCACATTCCTGCATCTTGCAGTATTCCAGCCTGGGAAGAGCCTAGGAAGGGAGCTCAAGTCTGATGATGCTAACGAATCCCAGCGCAAATGAGTGAATCAATAGGCAAGCAGGCACTGCTGCTTCCAGTGTATCAATAAATGTACCTTTATTTTCTCTTGAATGGATAAGTGTGGCAGTTAAGAGTCCTATGGATCTCTTAATTGAAAGTTAATTTTAAATCAATAGAGAGAGTCATTTAAATATTGACCAGCCCTTTCTACACGAATTGTTAGCTGGGGGATTTATTTATTTATTTGTTTCTTTTTTTTTTTTTTTTTCCTTGAAACAACTTTGTTTAAATGCAATCAATAGCCCACAATCAGTGCCTTCCATAAAAAAATTGACAGATGTTCCCCAAAAATGCCTGCTAGGCATAATCTTATCTGTTTACATATGGAGCAGAGAAATATTCCAGCCCTTTTCTGAAGGGTATCCATGGCTAAAATGTGCTTTCCTTAAATACCTGCCTGGGTATCCATGGCAAAAATGTGCTTTTCTTAAATACCCAAACTGCACTATCCAAACACCTCCTTCCCCTTGTATTTCACTAAGGTGGTTTCAAATTAAAAAAAGGCCAAGTTCTTGGTTTTCCTTTGGTTGTACAAGTGATACTCCTATTGTTTTATGAAGGCAGGCAAGGCTGTAAAAGAAGAATGTGCTTGTTTTGCACACAGGGAAAAAAAAAAAAGAGCTGATTTGAAGCACATGTAGTCTAGAATTTGTGTGTCATCATCCATCAGATGTTGCTGGATGCAAAATGATACTTAGCTTTTAATTAGACAGTCATTTCTGTGCCACAGTGTTTATGTACACTGAATAGTTACCAATTTTGGCTTTATTTCTTGGCTATCATCCCTCTTGCTCCACAGCAGCACAGAGCCAGGCTTTATTTCCTTCCCCATTTGACCAAGCACACAGTTAAAAGGATACAAATTTCATTCCATCAGCTTCATCTGAGCTTTCAACATTGCAGCAAGTGGGACTATCTCCTACCAGGCCTTCCCACAGCATTTTGGGATAATTTACCCAGAGTTGCCTGTTCCAACTCAGTTTGTCACACTGAGGGATGAAGGAAGACTGGACATTTTTGGGGTACCAGCAATGTGAATTACATTTTTCTTCCATATTAATTCACTCTAAAGTCATACTTGGATGTACACAGCTCTGAAGTTGTCCTTCATTATTATTATTTTCCTTATTTTTCCACTTTTTAAAGAGGATATGGATTTCTAAGCAATTAAGCCCTTTTTGAAGTGTGAGAGGACAGAGTTAATTGTAAAAGAAATCACAAAATTATATACACAATTTTGTCCAAAGTAACATTTTGTTTCACTGATCTGATGACTTAAGTCTGAAATAAAATTGAGAAGATAAATTTAATTGTAAGAAATAAAAAAATTCTGTATACAATTTTTCCAAGGTAACATTTTTATTTTCAGTGATCTGACTTAAATCTAAAATAAAATAGAGAACAAACTTAATTGTAACAAACCACAAAAAAAAATATACACAATTTTGTCCAAAGCAACATTTTCAGTGATCTGACTTAACTATAAATAAAATTGAGAGAACAAATTTAATTGTAATAAATAACAAAATTCTGTATACAATTTTGTCCAGAGTAACATTTTTACTTTGAGTGATCTAACTTAAATATAAAGTAAAATTGGAAGGACAAATTTAAATGTAACAATTCACAAAATTATATATATAAATATAATAATATATATAAAAATAATATTTAAAGTCATATAAATATATAATTTTGTCCAAAGTATATAAATATATAGTATCTATATTATATATATTATAATATCTCTATTATATACAATATAAATATATACTTTTGTCCAAAGTATATAAATATCTAATATCTATATTAGATATAATATAAATATATAATTTTGTCCAAAGTATCATTTTTATTTTCACTGATCTGACAGAAATCTAAAAAGAAATTGAGAAGAAAAAATTAATTGTAACAAACAAAATAATATATGTAATATTTAATATACATAATTTTGTTCAAAGTATCATTTTTATTTTCACTGATCTGACAANTAATTTACCCAGAGTTGCCTGTTCCAACTCAGTTTGTCACACTGAGGGATGAAGGAAGACTGGACATTTTTGGGGTACCAGCAATGTGAATTACATTTTTCTTCCATATTAATTCACTCTAAAGTCATACTTGGATGTACACAGCTCTGAAGTTGTCCTTCATTATTATTATTTTCCTTATTTTTCCACTTTTTAAAGAGGATTTGGATTTCTAAGCAATTAAGCCCTTTTTGAAGTGTGAGAGGACAGAGTTAATTGTAAAAGAAATCACAAAATTATATACACAATTTTGTCCAAAGTAACATTTTGTTTCACTGATCTGATGACTTAAGTCTGAAATAAAATTGAGAAGATAAATTTAATTGTAAGAAATAAAAAAATTCTGTATACAATTTTTCCAAGGTAACATTTTTATTTTCAGTGATCTGACTTAAATCTAAAATAAAATAGAGAACAAACTTAATTGTAACAAACCACAAAAAAAAATATACACAATTTTGTCCAAAGCAACATTTTCAGTGATCTGACTTAACTATAAATAAAATTGAGAGAACAAATTTAATTGTAATAAATAACAAAATTCTGTATACAATTTTGTCCAGAGTAACATTTTTACTTTGAGTGATCTAACTTAAATATAAAGTAAAATTGGAAGGACAAATTTAAATGTAACAATTCACAAAATTATATATATAATATATAAATATANAAAGTATCATTTTTATTTTCACTGATCTGACAAATATAAATAAAATTGAGAAGACAAAGTTAATTGTAACAAATCATAGAATTATATCAACAATTTTATCCAAAGTAACAGTTTTATTTTCAGTGATCTGACTTAAATATGAAATGAAATTGACTGAAAACTCTTTTGACTGACAGTTATTACCACAATTATATTTCCTTTGGAAGTGACAAGCTAAAAAATAAATTCCATAATTAAAACCGTTGATGACACATAGCAATTTAAGACAGAAAATAGTAAACAAAGTATTTTTTCCCCAAGAGTACTATCTAAGAGGAGTTTCTTGGGAAGAAAAAAAATCATGCAATATAATTTCTCTATTTTTGCCATTAATACAAATGCTTCCTGCTGTTCTGAAAAGCCACTGTATCTTAAGAAATAAAAAAAAAAAATCCAGCATTATTGTCCTTTAATGCAAGGTTTCTAAGCTATTTTGTTCCTTTTTCTGTTAGCAAAGCTCTACCAAAAGGGAAAATCCAGCAGCAGCAGCTAGGTATCACTGCTTCATCTGCATATAGCCTCAGCATCCTCACATGCTGCTCCCAGGCTCAGCCTGAAGATGTGACTGATAGATCTTATTTATCTGATAGAGTTGACCAGGGAAATAGAGCTACAGCTGGTTACTTCATTAGGTCCTCTCATTGATTGAACCCTGCTGAAGTGATGCAGCAGGCTCCTGAGATAACTGCTGGTAATAGAACAAAATGAATTCTTATCACAGAGATTGGAAAGGCCATTAACCCTGGCCTCCACTGCTTTGCAGAGGTCACAGACAGGAAGCCAAGCAGTGACTGGGAAAACTATTTGCTGCCTAAGTACAGGTCATCTTGGAGGGGGTGGGGTGACTTTTTTTACCCTTCAGCTTCTGGAAGGATGCAACTGTTACCCTGGCAGATGTTAATAATCAGCTGTAAACAAATATTGGAAGAAAAAAAAAAATGAGGAAGGCACAAGAATTCATTGAATAAAAGAGCAATTGTTGCTGTGATATTTACCATCAGGAGCTTTTTTTTTTCCATGTGAATTGAGAAGAGAAATACATAGTGGTGCTTTAAAAAAAAAAAAAAAGAAAAAGGAAATTTGATGTGGTTTTATATAAAAATATCTCTCCTTCCTTCCTTCAGAGGTGAGGATTATAATTGCCTGCTTCCTGCCTGCTTGCCTTATTCAGCAAGCCTATCACCAGTTCATCTGTGAATTAGTGCAGGGCACTGTTTGCCTTTCACCTGGCTGAGGAGGGTATATATCTAAGTAACAGACCTATAATTTACATTTAATGCAACCTTTCAATTGACCAGGAGCCCACAACCTCAGCCCCCATCTCACAGCTGAGGACTTTCCCACATTTGTCAAGTCAGTGCCACTCCAGCATCAGCTAGGAGAAATCATCCATTTAAAGCCTGGAGCTGCTCATGACAATTTTCCTACCCCTTGTGAGAAACCCAGGGATGGAGGTAACTTTTTTATGTTGCTTGTTTGACTCCTGCTTTGAGCAGCAGTGCCTTGTCATACACAGGGATTAAGAAGGTAGAGTGGGAGGCATCTTGTAACATAAAATGGAATATTTTCCCTTTATTCCTGGCATATATAAGGCAGTGCAGATATGTGCTGTAGGTTGTTTTTTAGCAGCATGTTGGTGGCTTCTCTCCTTGTGATTGTGATTTCATTTCAATGTCTGTGGTCATGTGGTATTCTCTGCTGGAGCCAATCTTTCACAAGAGGCAAGTTCATTTAAATGTAAATGGAGTCCTGGGGATGGAAAAAAACTACATGCTTCATGTCTTCAGTGACCCACCCAAGCATTTGGTTTGGTCTTCCATGCATAAATAATAACGAGGAGGTGTGCTGTCTTTGCCTTGCTTTAAACACCAGAAGTAGTTTGGCACAGCAAAAAAAAACCCAAGTACTAAAAGGAGATTGGTTTGGATAAACTCAAACAGTTCAGATCCCCATCCTGATTAAACAGGGGGAAAATATAAGTAAAATACAAAGAAATATTAAAAAGAGAGAGTTACACAGTTATTTTGAGGACTTGTGAATTACAAGATGAAAATCAACTCAGCTAAGAACATACCAAAGCTAAAAATACTCTCAAGTAGCAGAAAACTTGTCATTTGGTTAACCTAAATGCATTTTTTTGCTCTTAATTGTTTGTTGTAATTTGCCAGAGTGGGGTTAGTCTGTGGTATAGTGGTAATATAGTTAACATTCATTTAGTATAAAAATGCAAACCTACATTTTTTTTTTAAGCAGTTACCTTCCCCTCCACTAAAGCACAGAAATAAGTTAGATAACTGTAAAGTATGTGTGGCTTTTTTCAGTGTGTTATTAAATAGGATAAAATAGAAAGGTTTTTTCTTTATTATTGATGTATGTAAGGAGATAAGAATGATCAAATACCTTTTTTTTTTACCAAAATCTTTGTGGCATATATATTTTCACACTGCTAACCTCATGTGTTGTCTTCTCCGAGAAATACTCCAGGTGTATTTCAAGAGAACTGAAAAACCTCCTTTATTTTCATCTCTTTTCCTAATTATTTCATTAAATCCACACTTTTATTTATAAATCTCATGTATTAAGAAGGTTATGTTCTGTTGCAGATGTTTCAGAGCACGACTGGAATCTCAGTGTATATAACTTTGGTGAAACTCACTTCTGGGACATCCAAACTTCCACTTAGTTGTGCTCTGTCCCAGGAGCAGAGCAGAGTTTGGACTTTGTTCCAGAGTATGTAATAAAGGACTGGTATTTACTGCTTTCAGAGATTTCTAAAGAATATTTGATAAGCTTTTCTCTTCTTTTTATAAGGCAGCATTAGTCCAAGATGAGGCAGATTTAAGCAGCACAAGATTTGCTATCCAGGGTAAAGGAACAGGATATTAGTGTTGATGTTACTCAGCTATATTAGGTGTAGCTGGGAATCAAATCATTTGATCCTCACAGCTTCCAAACCTAAAATGCTCATCTGCTGGGCCCTCTCCCTTTATTTCATTGAGCTGGTTAAGTAACAATAACCAAAGCTGTATCTTTAGTTTTCATAAAGATTCCAGGGCAATAAATGCATTATGGATACAGAGTGGCTGAGCTAATGCATTTTGCTATCTGACATATTCTTCACCATTGGGGGATATAGGGTGTTGTGCTATTTTTCATTATTCAGTTCCTTTCTGTACAGGCTGATTTCCACAGAACCTCTTAAGCCTTCTAGATATATTTGCTGACAACCCCATATTGTTAGAATTTTTTTAATGAAAGGAACAAATTGAGCTCAAATACTGTCATGAGGTAGAGGTGATTCCAGCCTACTTCTGTCAGAAATCTTGGCAGCACATATGATATCTGAAAAGCAGTGGAATTGGTTAAAAAGAAGACAACATTTGGGTTGTTTTTTTTTCTTTAGAATGTGTAAAATTATTTTCACAAGTGCTTTTTTGTTTAGCCTTGTGATTTGCAAGACTAAAAGTACTGGAGGTGCAAGTCCACCTCTTAATTCACTAGTCTAAAGCAACAGAAAGCAGTGCAAATATCAAGCACTTCATGAGAGAGAGCAAATATTTTACAGCTGGAGGAGGCTTTTGAAGGCATTTCTGCAAAAGTAACCTAAAGATCAATGATAGACTAAGAACCAATACTGTATTTTAGGGAAATATTAAGTTTCTTACATAATGATAAGCTATGATGGAGAAAGAGTATCACCACATTGGTTAATTTTAAGGCAAGTTAGAATTAGAACAGTCTCAGAATAATGCCTTTAGAAAGAAGGATCACTTGGTTAATTTGTGTTATATTGAATTAACATGGATTTATCAAAACAATAAATATAGTTCTATCAAAACTATTTTAAAAGGATATCACTAAATTTATAAGCATCCTTAATTTAGTCACTTTCAGTAGAAAATTCATGGGATCCCCTTTTGGAAGTAATTGAAAATCCACTTAAAAATGGGCAAACAAATACATAGTCAGCCTTTACTCAAAAAGGACAAGGAGAAAGCCTTTCCCTAGAAAACTGTTCATAGCTTTATTAATACAAATAGTTAACTACAGTCAACTAAGGCATTTAGGTCATAAATATGGGTGGATTGATGGAATAATGATGTCTGGCCTAGCTCAGGAGACAGGAGCCAAGTTCCTAACTGCATCTGTGGCTTCAAAGAAGGTGAGCTGGCTCTGGGTTTAAGTTGATGTTTCTGGAAACTAAGAATTAGGTATGGTAGTTCCTCCCCAAGCTGACACAAACACAGCCATAAATGTTTTCCTGTGGCATTTAACATCTCCTATTTTTTCTTTAAACCCTGTAATAACAAATGGAATTCCTGGGTTTGTTTTCTTGCACTTGTAGGCTTTGTGAAATGTTACATATTTTTTTTCTGCTGTCCATGTCCAATTTAATCAATATTACAAATACTTCCTTGTGGTTAGGTGTAACAGTGGCAATAAAGTGAAATTTCCACAGCTTTTACCCATTGAAATTCTCAGAGGGCAAGATCCTCCTAAAGCTCTGCTGCAGATTTAATAGCTCCATTCAGAAAGGTAGTAGAATGTGCTTTCTTCTCTTCATAATATAGAGAGAAAACCAGGCTTTGTTCTCATTCTAGCTCCATAAGAACTTCTAATTTCTTAATAGTCTTTGACCATGAGCATTAACAAATGTACTTGCCTCTGGAATTGCCCTGATGTCCTTGTGTGACTCTGAACTTGAACATGAGGGAGTTAAGGGTGGTAAATTTCAGGCATTCCCCACATTTTTAAACCTGGTGTAATTTAGGTCAACTTAAGGCTGTTGGGAGTATTTTGTTCTACGCATAGTGTCCACTTTGAATAAACCAGGTACCTTGGCTCTGTGCCACTGGACATCGTTTTCATTTTAAGGCATTTTTTCCAGCAATTTAAACCATTTCTGTGTGCTGCTGAAGCGATGAAAAACAACCTTATCAAAACTCAAGACCTGCTCTTTAGTCCCAGAGTTCATTATAATAGCTGAGATCTTCTGTTGTGTGCTTCTTGTTATTTTGGTGTCCTCTATTACAAAGAATTACTGTATTGTCTTCTTCCTTCTACAATGCATCATTTGGGCTCAGCAGTCACCAGCAGAGTTCTACTTCATTCTTCATGACTGATTATTTGTCTTATTAAATTCTCCCCTTAACAAAGAAAAGTCTAGAAAGGCTGGAATCAAAAGGAAGAGAGGGATGGTCACACTTCTAAGAACCTATACCACCACTTCTAGCCTTTATTTATGTTGTGTGATAGCTTCTGTTGCTGTTACAGTGAGAAATAAACAGGAAGAGGAATATTAAATAAGGAGTTTAGGCAAATTAGGTTAGATGAAGAGACAATAAAAGAGATTCCACACAATTCAAATGAAACAGCAGGGTTCTAAATGATGCTAGGTATCTATAAAACTGTGTGTGTTGCTTCTCTGTTACTTGGTAGGCCAACAGTTCTCATTTTACCTACCCTAAAATTATTGTAACTGTATTATTGCTTGAGCAAGGGTGGGATACTTTAAAATAGAACAGGCTGTGTACTGTTTTCTTAATCATAGGAGCCCTAGAATAATTATCAGACAGTGTTTGCCACAGACTTGATCTATAATTCATCTGAGGAAGAAAACATCGTTCCAATAAAAGAGGTTTTGTCCTCAATTTTTCAAGGTTATTTTTTATTATTATTGTTGTCATTAACCCAATTATCAAATTTCACAACTTCTTCATTTCTCAGCTGCTTTTTTTCATGTGCTTGTAGCTGGGAGGAAAAAAACCTAGGTGGAGGCATTCAGTAAAAAGCTTTTTACAAGGGTTACAAGTTTTTCTCTTAGTTCTAGCCAAGGGAATTTAATTGAGGGAAGGTTTGGGGAGGGTGGCTTGTGCTTTTTGACAGTTTGTAATCTTTTCAGCAGTGATGAGACTGCATGAAAATTCCTGAGATTTATAAAGCAGTCCAATCTGAAATAGCTGTGAATAGGTTACCTGGGCTTTGACTCAAGCAGAGCCCATCTGCTGCCCACACCACTTGCTGCACAATACATGACACAAAATAAATAGTCCTCTGCTCACTGCTGTTTAATGCTGCTCCTTTGTTCCAGAGGTAGCTATTTACAAGTGAAAGTCAGTGAATTACTTCAAAAAGTCAATGTACCAAATCTGCTCTTTTACTGTAGCTTCCATATGGTTTTGCTTTTATTTAAGTAACCCCACCCCTGTAATACCCTGGGTAATTGCAAGTTGATTATAACACATTTGGGGTTGTGTTTTAGACATTCTTTTTACTGGAGCCTTTAGAAATGGTTGTGGTGTGTTTGGGTGGATTCTTTCTTCTGTTCTCCTTCCTCCTCCTTCTCTTTTTTCTCCTTCCTCCTCCTTCTCTTTTTTCTCCTTCCTCCTCCTTCTCTTTTTTCTCCTTCCTCCTCCTTCTCTTTTTTCTCCTTCCTCCTCCTTCTCTTTTTTCTCCTTCCTCCTCCTTCTCTTTTTTCTCCTTCCTCCTCCTTCTCTTCCTCACCATCCCTGGAGGTGTTCAAAACCCATGTAGATGTGGTGCCCTGGGCCATGGTTTAGTGGTGAGCATGGCAGTGTTAGGTGGATGGTTGGATTGGATGAACTCAGAGATCTTTTCCAACCATAATGATTCTATGATCCTGTATATGAACAAAATGTTTTAACTTCATCAAATTCAACTTGGTATCAACTGTTTACGAATGTGTCCCAAAGCAGCATGATATTCTTATGTGGAAATGGCACAGGCCATCCAATCAACCTGACCTTAGCTATCCTGCCAGGTTGACATCCTCTGAAGGTACTGAAACATTTATATAATACCTCTTAACCATCAGCTAAAAACATGACTTTTGTTTAGGCTGAAAAATTGTATGCTGCACATGATGGCATGAGTGAGGAATGTCACCTTATTGTCACATCCAGTCCAAAATAGAAACTAACCCAGAAAAGCCTTGGATGAAGAGTCCCTGCCTATTTTCTCCTCATTTTAGACAGTAACCTGTGTGTTTATCTGTGCTGATGCTGGTTTGGAGTATGTCAGGTATGCTGGGCTAATCAGAGGTAGGAGTTCTCACAAAGAATCTAGATGAATGAAAATGACAGGCTGATGACTAATTGCTGTCCAAAGAGTGTTCCTATGAGAACAATATTTCCCCATTTCATGTCCACAGCAAATTGAGGACAAAGCCCATGGCATGCCCTCAGTTCCCTGTCCTGTGCTTGAGGCTGTTAGAAAGACAACAGGCAAACAAAATCTTGAGTTTGGTTTCTGTAGTGAGTTGGTTCCTTACCATAAAATACATTTGAAAAGGTTTCATGAGTGGCAAACAAATCAATATGTTGTACATATAGGAGAGAAAGAGGAGCTCTACCCAAGGAAGACTCTCCTTTAGTTGAGGAGGATTGGATTAGAGATCATCTAGGCAAGCTGGACACCCCCAAATCCATGCACCCATGAGCTCTGTTGAGGCCACATCTGAACTACTGTGTCCATTTCTGGGCTCCCAGTTCAAGAGAGACAAAGAACTACTGGAAAGAGTCCAGCAGAGGCTACAAAGGTGATAAGGGAAGAGGAGCATCTCGCTGAGGAGGAAAGACTAAGAGGCTTGAGGCTGGTTAGCCTGGAGAAGAGAAGAGAGAGAGGAGATCTTATCAATACTTAATCTAAAGGGTGGATGTCAAGAGCATGGAGCCACTCTCTTTTTAGTGGTGCCCAGTGACAGGACAAGGGGCTAAGGGCACAAACTGGAACCCAGGAGGTTCCACTTAAACAGATGGAAAAAATTCTTTCCTTTGAGGGTGTCAGAGCTCTGGACAAGGTTGCCCAGAGAGGTTGTGGAGTCTCCTTCTCTGGAGACTTTCAAGATCCATCTGGACATGTGCCTCTGCAACCTGATCTAGGCAAACCTGCTTTAGCAGGAGAATTGGACTAGATGATCATCAGAGGTCCCTTCTAACCCCTACCATTCTGTGATTCTAAAAAGAGCTCCACATTGTATGTTCAGATGCTGTATGAGACTAAAAATAGAAAAGTCTTTAAAGATGCAAGGCTCAACCATACAGTAAGCAGCAGAATTTATTTCATATTTTTTATGAAGGTGCCTAAATTAATCTTGCTTTTATAATAGGCAACTTCATAGGGTTTGGTGGTTGTTTTTTTTCTGATTTTGGAAGTTATTTGCTGCTTACTTCACATCATGTTCCACTTTTCAAATGAAATACTACTATAAACAAGTGGCTATTATAATCCCCAGACCTCAAAGCCCAGCCTCAAAGCCTGGAAACACATGGTTTTGTGAGCACATGATTTGAAAGGAGTGGAACTTTCCCAATGTATTTGTAGGTTAGGAGATATGTTTTATGAGGGCTATAAAACCTGCCTGAAGCCCAGGTGTTGACCATCTATTCTGCATGGGTAAAAAAAAACAACTTTGTGCCTAATAGATGGAGTTCTGCTAATTTCTCTGAGACTGTGTAGCTTCTTGAACCTCCTCAGTCCATGGTTGCTGAGATAACACTTAGCACTTTTGGAAATCAAATGTTATGTGTTTATTTAATCCTTTTTTTTTGCCCTGTAGGATGACCTCTGAAGTTGCAAACTTCAGTGAATAGCCAGTCCTTGCCAGTACTTTACAAAATCCATTTTGGTTTTTCCCCATTCTTCAGCTTAGTGGAGCTAATTTCTGCTGAGGTGATCAAAGCATCTTGTTTCAAAAAGAGAACATCACATTTTTTTAGAGCACATCAGCCTAACTCTAATTGTGCTTCATCTTTACTTACCTGTTTCCATCCCAAGGGAAGCTACAGTAATTTTTTTGTAATTACAGCATGTAGGAATTGACTCTTGGAGGTCTGAAAGCACTGTTTGCAAACTCTATCATCAAATTTAATAATCAAATTATTAAATTCTACCAGAGTTAGCACAGATGTCTGCCTGTATATGGAATAAAAAGAAGCCACTTAGCATTCACTATGATACTTGCTCTCTTTAGTTACTGCACTAATCTTAAATTCCCAAATCCTGTTCCTAAATCTTATTCCTATTTACAGTTACTGTGCCATTCCTAAGTGCTGCTGCTAAATCTTACTCCTAAATTAGCTAAGCCTGGATCTAATATGGCAAAGGGAATCAGTAAAATGCTACACTTCTAGCTGAAGTTTTATTTATTCACAACACCCAGCCTGATTTGTGCAGAGAAATCCTTTTGCATTGCCTTTCAGTCTACCCTTATGCATTTTAGGACTTAATAGAGTTACCTATAATATTCATAACAACAAGAAACAGAACAGGAAAAATGGGAGGTTTCTGAACAATAAGAAGGGGAGGTTAATGTATTGGTGTAGCAGAGCTGGTCTGCTTCTGCCTCTCAGAAAAGCCACTTTCAGAGTCAAGGACTAACTGAAGCTGTCCTGCTTTAATTCAGCCCTGTGTGTATGCATGGAGATGTTGGTCTGTAATTACATGGTCACATAACATTTCCCCCTGGCCTTTCTGAGCTTACAGAATGGAGCTGCATGGGGTTGTGGATGAATCAAGGATGCGCAGGGATGGCAGGAATTGTCTTTAAAGCCTTGCTGTGTTAGCTGAGAAATTCAGAATATGCCTAGTGAAGGAGGCTGGGGATGCCAGAAAGAAGAATAATGGGGTATATTTAAGACAACTGAAGAGCTTGCTCCCATATCCATCTCTGCTGGAGAGATCCTGGGGTTTTTTTTATCCTAAGCAGGTCACCTTTCCCAGATTTTTCATGGGAGTTCACTGACTGTGTGGCCTTCATTTTCTGAGTGCTTGATTTGAGGCTGTGCTGTAGTGTTAAATAAGTGCTGAACACACAGAGCTGCAAATGGAAGCAATCAGTGTTGTGCTTTGAGCATATTAAGTGCTATATATTGCTATGTACTTGGGAAAAATTGGGTCCCATCTGTATCAAACTGGGTTCTCCAAGTTAGTAGGGTGTTTTTTTTAACCTCAATTTCTGTATCCCTTCCCTTTCTGAAACTGCAGAACTGCCTACTCATCACTTAGGACATAATGAAGATAAATTCGTTAATGTTTGTGCAGCTATAAAGGTCAATAATGAAATGAATAAGTTGGCTTTCAGAAGAAAGAAGAGATGTAGTAAATAAAACATGTGGCCCCATGTCAAACAGTGAGAAGGAAACAAAATCCTGAATAGCTTCTCACTAAATCAGCATCAAGGGTTTTATGCAGCAAATGAGGCAAGAGGCCTTGCCATAAGGTAGAGCTTGATCAGGAAATTAAAGATTGTGTCACAAAGGAAGTGTTTTGATGTATTTTTTATGATATTGAAGTATTTTACTTCAGTGATATTATTAATGATTCTAAAAACATGTTGGTTTTTTTTTATATCTATAATCCCATAGTTATTTTTTGAAGACTCAAAAAATAAATTTACCATGTGATACTGTCCTGGAAGTCATATGAAACATCAGTGGGTTTGCATTTGCTGCACAAACCCCTTTTAGTAGAGCAAATGAGCCAAGTGAGAGTAGCAGAAGGTTTTTGTCCTCTCTGTGGACAAGCACTGGTGAAGGGTAGTCCAGTAAACCAGAAGAGGACTTACAAGATCAAAAAGTCAGTGATTTAAATTTTGGGGGCACTGTGGGTCACCATGTTTTACTCACATTAATTTCCAGTCTCTTTGCCAAGTAATCACTATCTTCACCTACCATTTTCTCTCCACATCTCTCACACTTTTTATACACAGCATTTCCCACCTCACCAGTGAGCTCTATTTTTCTTTTCTGCTGCTCATGCTTCAGATGTCCTACCTACATCTCTAGTTAGCTCCCAGCTCCCTCTCCATCCATCCAGGCATGCTTCAATCCCTGCTGACTGTCAGCTTTAATAGTCCTGCACAAGCCTCTTGATCTGTCTCAATGTCTTTGCCTCATTTGCTTAATAGATTGCAGTGGTTTGCACTTTTGGTCCCAGTCAGCTCTACCTCCTGAAGTCCAGTTTGATGCTGGAATTTGGTACACTGCTGAGTCTACTCCTAGTCTCCTGCTTTCTTTGCCACCTCAGTTTCTCCTCCTTCCCCATCTCCTGATCTTTCACGCTCTCTTCCTTTGACCATATTCTGCTTACCTCTCCCCAATTCTTTCTCTAGCCCCCACAAAATCTCCCTCCCATACTACTTTTGCTCCTGCCAACCTACCAACAGAGAGCGAAGGAAGGTGCTGCTCCTGCTCTTCTGCAGTGATCACTTCCCAGTGCACTGCACAATGCCAGACAGCAGGAAAGGAAGGATGATGAGGGAAAGTTCAGTTTCACCAGAGTAAGGATAATAGAATTGCAGTCTGCTTGTGCAGGGGAGCTGCCAGGAGAATTTGTATTTTAGAAGACCTATTTAAGCTGCAGCTCCTCCAGGAGGGTGGGATGGACATTGTTTAGTACACCTAGGAAGTGGGTGAAGAGGTTTGTGGAAGCTCTGTGGGATGTGACTGAATCCGCGCTTTGGTGAGCTCTCAGCGCTGTGGGAACTATGAATGTGTGGAGTGATTATGGTTTCCTAGGAGAATGTCAGCTCTTCAGGACAAGCAGCTTTTCTGAGCAGGGAGAAGTAGAAATGTTCAGTGCTATATTGTGTGGCTGTGGCTGAATTTGGGCACTTTAATCCCATGTGGCACATGCCAGACATTATCCTGTCTGCCAAATATTAGATTTTGGTTTAAAAATCATTGGAACAGTAAAGATTCACAAAAGATAGACACACATCTAAAAATCACATACACACAAAACATATACACACACCTAAAAATCTCTGTCCTAACCCTGTTCTTAGAAGCAGATGAATAATTCTGGCTGAAGTAAAATAAACACAACAAAAACCCACCAACAAACAGATGAACAAACAAACCCCCTTATGATATCCAACCTGCATCAGAGACTCAGTGCAGCCAATTTCACCCCAAGTAGTTAAAGTTTACTAAAATTACAACCAAAACAAAAGGAATATGTATGATGGGGAGTCTGCATCAAGCTTACAAATAGGTGACCTTATGTCTAAAGTCATTAAGAACAAATGTGAAGTTCAGGTCTTGTTCAGAAGCTCTTTCTGAAATGGTTTCAGTGCTCTTAACAGGTACCTCACAAAGTATTTCAGGCTCTTAGCCAAATTGGCACCGGAGAGCTGTGCTCATTAGGTAGTTGTGAGTGAGGATGGGCAAGGGATGTCCTTGGCTTCTGCAGACGTAGACTTATATTACTGTCAGTTTAAATGAATTTGTGTGTTTGTGTTATTTAAGCTACGTATGGGAGAGAGATCATTCTAATTAGACAACCATGTCGGAATGGTAAAATTTTTGCAGGGTACTGAGCAGTGGGAATTAAACAAACTTCACTGGAGGAAAAAGGAAATGAAAGATGGAGGAAAACATCTAGTATGTCCCACTAGTTTCATAAAAAGAGAAATGGATTGAAATAAAGCCACCCATGCCATTCTCTTGGCTTCCTGCCATGACACAAGAAGCTTTATAGCAAAACTGGATGACCTGAAATAGTTGGCTTGACCCTGGGAGATCCCCTAGATGTAACTGGCATTTGTGAAATCATAAAATCTCTCTATTCACTTTACTTCATTTC
This sequence comes from Bucco capensis, assembly GCA_013396975.1. Classification (NCBI taxonomy): domain Eukaryota; kingdom Metazoa; phylum Chordata; class Aves; order Piciformes; family Bucconidae; genus Bucco; species Bucco capensis. The sequence goes on along the minus strand of VWZO01021698.1, from coordinate 540,369 downwards.
AGTATTTATTAGTCACTCATCACTGTGCTAAGAACCAATTGGTGTTGCTCATCTTCAGAGTATGTCATGCAAGTGCCTCCAACAAAGTTGACAGCAGCCTTAAGCTTCAACCTTAATCAGTAGGAGAGTTTAGTTCCTGACCTCACAAGCAAGCAAAGACTGGTTTTAGATATTGAAGCACAGAACTGAAATCGGAAAGAGCCTGTGGATGCTCTTCTGGAGGAAGGGAGTAGAGATGTGTCATGTTATGACTGTGAATCCCAAACATGCTAAGATACTATAGTGTGAGTCAGGAACATTCCACAGAACTGAATAATGCTTGGGTAATGACAGCAAAATTTGTTATCCAATTTTTCCAGGAAGACAGTAACAGAAGGGGATGGGAGACAGCAAGGAGGCTCTGTTTTACTACTTTAGATGAGTAGACTTGTATCCTTTCCTCCTGTCTTAATAACAGAGCTTGACCATGTATCAGCATACTCTATTTTATATAGTACAGTTACAGTTGAGCCAGGAAACTCGGTGTTTACAGGAGATTTTGGGAGGAATTTGTAGTGGAGGTCTTGGTGAAGATTCTTATACATCACTCAACCATTGTGATCTGGGCTGGACGGGAAGCCAACCTGTGTTGTCTTTCCAAAGAAAACAAAGACTACTTCATGGGTGCATATGTTAAAGAAATCAAACTTCTGAGAAGATTAAGATTTAAGGGCAATGAATAAGTTTGTAGAAAATCCATGGACTGCTCTATATGCTATAGAATATTTGTCAGGTAATTGTGGAAAGCCAAACAAACAAATATCTCCAAAAAAGTTATTTAAAAAAAAAAAATCAGAAAATCTTTATGTTCAGGGAAGATATGATTTCCTGTAAACAGATCACCTTCTTCTGCCTGTGACACTTAACACCAAGAAAGAGGAATATTTAAACTGGAAAGCTGTAGTTAGCTACAGGACAAGACCCAGTACCAGGATTCATTCAGGTCAGGAAAAAAAAAGTATCTTTCAAAGTGGAAATAAAGCCAAAGTGATGTTAATAAAGCTGGACATGGAGGTTGGCTAAGAGGAGCAAATATGTGAAGGTACCTAGAAAAGCTAAAGAGGAATTGTTAAAGGATCTTAGAAATAAAAAACCTGCAGAAGAGTCATCAGGTCTGGTAGACCACAGGAGGATAAAGAGTCAATTTGAAATGATCAGGAGATGGCAAAGAAAATAAATTCTTTTACTCCAGTATTCTCCAAAGACAAAGGAGAAATATATGCACTAAGAGAATTCTTCACAGATAATTTCAGAGACATACTGTTAGTGAGCCAAGAAGAGGCAAATAAGTCAGAAAGCCTGGAAGGTAAATGAGCAGAATTTTACAGTGTAATTCAGAGAGAAATCCAAAAAGTGAGTCACTTCTAAACTATGTCATTTACATGGCATTTTAAATGAGTTGCTAATTAGTATTGTGGATTTCTTTGTAAACACATTTTAAAGGCTTATTCTAGACACTCTGAATGCCTAGAAATGAGCACCCAGGAAACTGGTGAAGGTCATGAGGAGACTCTCATTGATTTGCTGAGCTTTGGGTCAGGCTCTTAGGTTCACCCACCTAACTTCCAGCATTTAGCTGCAGTGACAAGGTGAAAAGTCCCCACTCCAAACAATAAACTCCAACCTAAAATCCCTCTGTAGTCAGGGAGGAGTTAGACAATTCAGCTTATGTGACGTCTGAGTTGTGTCCAGAGTATATCCAGCATGTTGAATAAGAATTAACAGTGAGGTTTACTTTTCTAAATAACCTTGATGGAAATAGATCTGTCTTCAAGTCAGACAATGGGAGTGCTCTTCATGCCTTCTGCTGATGGGGGAAACAGCATTTTCTGTGAACTCTAATAGCAGCCAAGAGAGAAGGACCTCTAAGTTGGAAAAGTTAAACTCTTCTCAATGCAGATTCATGCTTCAATGCCTTTCTAGAGATGGCCAAGTGAAAAACAAAAAAAAAGATATCCCTTTTTCTTTAATAAATGATTAACTGTACATCTCCAATCACATCTGGAAAACATTGCTGAGTTTCATTCTGAAGAGCTGACATTCTCTGTTCTGGTTTTGTCAGCATATGCTGCTTTTGCCTCTTGCAAAACAGTTGATAAAATATTAATGCAGAAATAAACCATCAAAAATACAAAACACAGATTTTCCCATTTTCTGGTAAATCAGTGTGGCTCAACAGAAGCTGACTGATATGGGTTTTTTCCACATTTTACATTATCAGACTAAAGCATGCTTCCTGATTTACTCTAAGACTATGGCAGAGGGAGACTAGAAAACAGGCAATCCTAGCTCCTAGCCAGCAAGAGAGGGAGAACTTGCTCAGCAGCCAGGCTGGAAAGGACACCCCACCCCTCTAAACTTCTGGGGAGAACATTCCTTTTCCTTCTTCAGGAGCTGGAAGCAGACTGCAGTTAAAATAAAACAATAATAACAACAACAGCAACTATTATTATTGTTATTTTAAAAAGTAGAGAAAACTAGATTAGGGAATAATGAAGCACTTGGGAGATAATCTTTTCTACCTTCAGAGGCTAAGAAGCAAAAAAGGAGAGGAGATGAGAGCTGCCTCCCTCCAGCAGCTAGAGGGGTGAGGGAAGTAGGGAAGAGTGGGAAGCTGGGAATAGCGAGTGGCTGCTGGGTGGAGTGGATGAAGTGAGTGTGAGTTAGGACACTCCTTGGGAAGGAGCCACCTCGGTGTGCTCTGCTTAGCCAGCTTGGCAGTTAACCTTCAGTTAACTGGCCACAAACCAAAATGGTACAGTTTTTGTCCTGTGAATTAGCACTTTGGGGTCAATATGATGCTCATCACTTAATTACAGACTTGTTTGTGGCAAGTTCAGCCTTCTAACAGCTATTGTTTTAACTATCATACAGTGATTAGGAACAATTATTAATGGATTGATGCCATTTTTCCCCTGAAGTCCCTAAAGGAGAAATCAGAAATCCTATCTGGAGATGAAATAGGTCCACTAGAGAATTCAGTCAAGATCCTAAATGAGAGAGACATCTTATTCCTGACAAGACCAGGTAGAAAATAGAGCAGTTTCTGGACTATTTGGATGAATAAAGGGCAATCCAGAAGTCAGGGAGAATTTATCAACTAAGTAATGTAACTAGGATAACCCAGAAATAATCCACAAGCCTTGCTTTAAGTTAGTGATTCTCTTGCATATTCTGTGGGTTTATCTTTCTTTTCCTGTGTTAGTTGTTCCTTCTTTGCCTACATTATCTGTTGTCTGTCCACCCCTCCAGTCCACATAAACTTGCCTAATCTGACTTTCATAACCACAATTTCTCATCCACAACCAGTATATCATCCTTATTTAGAAAATGACTTGCAATTTGGTGAGGGCAAGAGGGTTATCACCACCACCAAAAACAATCTAGGACCAAACCAGAAACTGCTGGATGTTGAGTGATAGATCAGGGATCTAAAAACAAAAGCAAAACTAAGCCTAGAAAATAATATATTTTTTAAATAGACTTGAAGACAGACTCTTATCAGCAGGGAAACTTCTCTGATAAAACAGAGAGAAAGGAGATTGATATCCCTCCATGAAGCTTAACATTTCTTTTTTCCCCTTATTTTACAGTTTTAGTGCAGACTGCTAACCTCCTTTTCGTGTTTAATTCTAAGTCAGTTGTGAGGAAAAAAAGGTTGATAATAGCTAAACTCAAGAGAGCCAACTTCAAAAGAAATTTTTAACATTTGGGCAAAATAAAACCAGGTGTGAATAAAATATCATATTGCAATAGTAAGTGTTATTAAAGCCATTAAAGTAGATTTGAATCTGGTGTTCTATTCATTTTCAAAGCTAACATTTGTAAACGTATATAGGCAGGACTCTTGTAAATTCAAAACAGAGCATTAGGACTTGCTCTGGAATCTGTATCACCATCCTACTGTATTTTAGTGATACAAAATAATTCCTAATTTGGTCTCTTTGAGCAGGGGCCATCACATTTTTATAACTGAATAGTATCCTTGTTGGTTAGCATTTGAAGTAGGCACAAAAAATGTTATGAAACAGAAGTGTTTGGGGCATCTTGGCATAGGTATGTAGAGACTTTGATGGCACATTTCCTTACATAGCTATTCTAAGGAATGGTTTAAGGAATTTTGTGGTAATTTGCTAACTGCTTTTAAGTCAGGGCTAGTTGTATTTGCCTCTTGTCCCTTTGATAAATGTTGTGTCGGTGTGAATCTTAAGACAGCCTTTCTGTAATATTGAGGGGAAAATAGGAGAAGTTGTATTATCATTACTGTCTCTGAAATTTATTTCTGAAGGGAATGCCATACATATTTCTCAAATGAATGCCAAATGTGTTTGCTAGGAAGTGAGTGCCACTGAAAGCCCAGGCAGGCAATTTATCCCCTGCATAATAATGATATTAATTTTTACAGTGTGTGTATAAGTTACATTTTGATTAGGTTTTTTTGTTGTTTGGGGTTGGGTTTTTTTTTTCCTGATTAAAAATTTGCAAAGCCTTTATGACCCCCCAGGAGCCTACCTGTAATAAACAGCTCTCACCTTCCAAGCCATAAACCAGGTCTGCAGTGCTTGAACATTAGAGCTAATTGCCTGGAGACATCAAAGGGAGCACCACAAGACCAAGGAAAAAAAAAAAAAGAGGGAGGGGAAAGAGGGGAAAAAAGAGAGAAAAAAAAAAAAAGAGAGAAAAATCACAGAAAAAGGGGGGGATGGAGGCAGTTTTCCCTGGAAAGGTTATGTGTTTGTGGCTTGGTGGAGCCCTGTAAAGTTGTGGCCTTGGAACTGCTGTTTGCCATTAAGTTGATGGGGAAAGTCTATCCCTGCTGCTGACACAGACTCTTTGTTCACATTCAGATTTCTCAAACTGTTGCCAGGGTCAGGCTGAGGTCAGACACCAGGATGATGTATAGGAGAACATGTCTGGGAATTTCTCTCACACTTAAAACACATACCAGGAGAAAAAAAAAACAACAAGGGAGAGCACTCTGCACACACACACACACACACACAAAAATTGTCTGATGAGACCCAGATGATATTGGAGCTTCTCTTTTAGTACCTTCATAATTTTCTTGCTCTGGGCCTGCCACGCACACGATGTTTTATTAATGCCTGCCACGATAGCCCTTACAATTTTATGTCCCCTCAAGATAAGGACACTCAGTAGCACTTTGACACTTCATTTTCCAGCCCAGGGGGATTGGGCCAGTAAATCTCTGTATGAGAAGCCAGGCGTCCGCTCCAGAGGATGAGACGGAAAGGGGATTGCCATGGGCTCTGGGAGGGCCTGACGTTGGCTAGGAGCCTCATGTACTCAGCTTTAACACAGCCCGAGCCAGGCTGTGATCACAGGCTCCCAGCATCCCAAAATGTGCTCCCTGCCACCCTGACAAATACAGCCCAAGCTTCCAGCTGGGATAGGGATGTCTACCATCTTTGATTAGCGATCAGCGAGAGAGGGAGCAACAGGCCTCGCGGGTTATTGTTAAGGGACGAGGCAGCAGGCCTCAGAGAGGGTATAAGAGAGAGCTGAAGAGCACAAGGAAGGTTTCCATTCTAATGGGAATTATTATAATTATTATTATGAAGATACAATTATTTTTCAAAGAGAGGACCATCTTTCCCCTGATATTGTTCAACAGCACACTTAGCCCTAACCTATTGTATTTCGATGTCAACACAAAACACACTGATCTGTGCTAGAGAATTTCTTTCTTGTTTCCTTTCTCCTCCCCCCTCACCCCCCCCCCAAAAAAAAAAATTGCAGCTGTGGTGTTGTTTTTTTTTTTCTCTTCCAATTTACAAAAGGGTTGAGAATCAGATCTGAGGGTTGTTTTTTACCTAGGCATAGAGTTTCAGTGGCTGGCTGGCAAAGCCAGGCACTAAGCAGCAATTTTTTTTTGGTGCTCAGCTGCTCCATCTGACAGAGGATATTTCATTTGGCTGTCAGAATGTTATTAATAAAACATGGGGTGCGAAGAGGGCCACTATTTCCCCTTTCAATCACTGGAGCATTGACAATGAAAATTTTATGCAGTGTGTAATTTTCAGTTAATGCTCGACACTTAAAACGTCGCTCGCTGCCTTCGCTGTGGCTCCTGAAGGGTTAATTGTATCATGTTCCCTGCATAAAAGCTCTGCTTATCAAAAGTGAATAGAGGAGTGTATGCAAATGGATGTCTGTGACCTTTTGCCTTTCCAGGGTTAATTTATATGGTCATTAAAGATTTTATGAAATTGAGCGGCCTGGTGCTTCGACTCCCATTTTACCTTCCTCCCCTAATTTAGATCATCCCTACCTGAACTGGGAAATGTAGTGTTTTGCAGCAATTTTTTATTTTTTATTATTATTTTGATTATTATTTTTATTTGTGTGTGTGTGCTGCACCAAAAACAGCAGGCTGTGCTGTAGGGAGTTACAAGCCTGGCTCTCTGGCATTACTCAGATTGCTCAAAAATTCATTAAAATGTGACATCAGCACAGCGAGAGACAAATGATCAGAGGATGAAAAGGAACAGTGGGGCCTTTCACAGAGTCCTGCTACACAGCCCCAGCATAAAAAGCTAACTGCATAAACAGATTAATCCACCAGTAGCAGCCTAGCAAAGATTTACTGAATAATTAAATGGGCTTGAGATGCTGGGAGGATTTCCATATAATCTAGCTGGTGTGAACACGTCAGGGAGGTGTGGGGAATGCTGCTTCCTCACCAGCCAGACACCAAGTTGCATCATTTATCCTGAATGGCTCCCCCTGGAGATAAAATTGGAGACTTCTCCCACAAAGCCAGAGCTTTCTGTTTAATACAGGACCTAATACCTAATACTTACTTACTGCAATTAGCAGGATACTGCTGCATTAATAGGATTTATATTGCAATTCCTCCTTTTTTTTTTCTTTTTTCCTTTTTTTTTTTGGTTTGGGGTTTTTTTGCATTTTTACATGTGCTTGCTTTTGTTCCAGCCAGTGTGTGGTGTGTGTGTGTGTGTGTGTGTGTGCATGTATTTGAACACAAATCATTTCTAGCCAAAGAATATGAAGTGACAGGCTTTAAATCTGTCACCCTGCTGGAAAGTAGCTACCCTGATAACCAAAGACGTGGCCAGAATTTACAGAGAAATGTTGAAATAGTGCAAATTATTCCTAATTAACATCTAACCTCTCTAAAGTGCTGCTCTCTCCCTTTCCTTCCCCCCCTACCCTTCCTTCCCCTTGTTTTGCCACCCCTCTCTTAGTGCTGTTCTTCTTAACACTGAGTTTCTTTTCTGTGCTTATCCACAGAAGAACAAGGTGAAGACACAGAAGGGTCTGCTAAGAGTACATCAGTGGCTGTGGCTGATGATAAAGACTCAAGTGAGAGAGACAGTAGTGAAGGCAAAAAATCTAGCAAAGACTCTGGTAAGATGCTAGAATTTTGTTTTCTCCCTTTTTTGTTTCATAACTTATGAAATGCTCTTTCATTTTGAACTGTCTGGACATTCCCACTCCAATTCACTGCATATGCATTTTGCATGTGATTTCTATCAGTAGCCTCCCATTGACCTATTTTTAATCATAACCATCTGACAGGATAGATGCAGATAAGTTGAGGAATATTACAGGAGGAGCAGTGAGATTATTTTTTAATCAAATCAGTTTGTGTGCTTGTAATTTTTTAAGCGCCTTTCATTAATCTTAGCTGGACTTGTGATTCCTCTGATGGCATATTAATTTTTCATAAGCACAGGATTAGGTACAACTTGCTTTTTTTTCCTTTTTTCTCCTTCAATCAGGTTTTTGCCCCCCTTTTTCACCCAAAGAATGTGGGGTGGGTTTTTTTTTTATTGTTATTATCTTTTCCTCTTGCTCTCTGATCAGTCACTTCCAAGGATCTGTCCTCTTCCTGGGCATTTATTTGAGGCATTTGGAGAAAAAAAAAATAGACAAAATCCAGTGAAAAAGTTTACAGATGATTCAGCCTAAGAAAGAGGAAATATCATTGAAAAAGGATTATGGCTTGGGTAATTTTGATCTCCTGGAATAGACAAAGCCCAGTAATGAAAGCTACCGTCTTTGAAAACAAAAACCCCTGTTTCATGACATTTACTTGTGCACAAACAAACCTAGGGCCAGCATCTGGTGGAGATACCCAAGGCTTTTTTTTCCTGTGTTTGATTTGGCAAATCTGTGACTCCATCCATGCTTTTTTATGTATGAGATGGAAATCTATGGTCACAATGAATATTACATTGGCTCCTCTCGCCGCACGCAATACCTAGTTACATTATGTTGGATTCACTGAAGCAGAAGAAGTGCTGAAACAGGTTGAAGCCTATTAGTTTCAGGTAGTCATAGATCTTTTCCTTGGATGCCAATGACAGCAGCATACAAAGGAGGTTGTATTTCCCCTTAAAGACATAGAGTTGTGGAGAAAAGATCATTTTACATATAGGTTTCTTTACACCCAAATGCTCCCCTTCTGCAATTCGGTCTTTACTTATTAAACATTTAGATTTATTGCCCCCCAAAAGTATTATAGATTGGCCTTTCCATGCTGAATCAATTCAGAAGACTGAGTCAAAGATTAAAGCTTCCTTTGAGTGTGCTTGTTGATGTTCTAAGGTTAGTACCCATCCTAGCATAGAACCTCAGCTGCTCTTTGGTCACTCTGGTTGTTGAGACCAAGAGACTGAAGCAAGGCCAATGATGACAAGGGTGATGATGAACAAGAAGCTTGTAATATGGTTTAAAATGTTGGCTGGGCTCTCTGGCATGGTGAAAACTGCCTGCAGTGCAGTAAAACCATACTCCCAGGCCAACATAAGGCCTCCTGTGCAGTCTCATCAGGGCCTGTCCCAGACACCCACCAGGAGAGAAATGACAGCCACCTACAGCAGCATTTCCTACCAGATCCTCTGCCTAGTGAAGTACTTCAGGGAAGTCTACCAGCCCTCTCTTTTTCTTAGGCAGGGCCATTTATAGTTGGTCAAGAAAGAATAACAGTCCTAAAGCTCCAGCAAAAGTAATGATGGAATCTAGAAAAAAACAAAATACTGAAGGGGAATTCTCAAAATTCCATCAGGATTAGCTGCTCATAAGGGCCAAGTTTAATTAGGACAAGCCTACATCCAGATGCCTACTGGGTGCACTACAAAAAAACCCAGCATAATTGTTCTGCATTCCCCTGCCAGCAATTACACAAATAACTTTGTAGTAAGATTCATATAAAAACAAGGGCTGAAATACATGATTGCCTTTGTGCTCCTCTGCAGAGAAGAGGTTTTGCCCTGTAAAACCCTCAGTCTTTCAGAAATTTCTGTTTTCTTAATCTAAATGATCCTGCATATCTAATATTCAGGCCATCCTCTTAATTTTCACTCAGCTGACAAGTATTTCTAATGACTGCATAACTGCTTGTGTATAATTGGATGTTAATTTGGGCTTTCTCCTGAACTGAGTGTTGCCAAAGAAATCTCGGGGAAAAGAAAAAACAACAAAAAAACCCCAATAAATTAATCACAATCCTAACAAGTTAGACAGGAAAGTGGTGTGACCCCTCTTTAGCATGGAATCTATTAGAGGAGAAAGGATTAACATGTATTTAGTAACAGTGTGTTTGTGTAAGCTGTTGTGCTGTGTTGCTTACCTTATCTTCAAGGAGTGGAGCTTTCCAAATGAGACTTGGCAACATGCAGGTTGTGTCTGTTGAATATTCATTCAAAGCAGAAAGAGCCTGCTAATGCTTCATTTATATTGTCACTTAAATCTAGTGCCACTTTAGATTAATTATAATCCAAATTACAGCTCTATGCAGTGCAAGAATTAATATGGAATTTATCCAGATTAATACATTTGCATTGAAAATGTAATATGTCTCTGCCATGGCTAAGGGGAGCACTTTTTAATAAGGTAGTAAACATGAGGAAGGATGGAAATTAACCTTCATTATTGCAATGAAAATTATCCTTTCATTCTACTCTAATTAGAAAGAATACTCTACCAGTAATTATAGTTTTAGGATTATTTTGAGGCTGAAAAACATCATCTGATGTGTCAGAAGTCTGAAACTAGGCAATCTTTATCAAATACATAGTTTTATAAAAAAGAAAATAGTATTTTGACTAAGGATCTTTTTTTTTCAGTAGTATATGTGTTTTAGTAACTTTCTCCTTGTTAGTCACACAAACATTTTTATTGGGGATTTCAAAAACATTATGAAGGTGATGACATCTGAATTGCAGTGAATTATGGCATTTGTATATGACATAAGTGAAATAATTCTGTAACTGCCAGGCAATCACTGACTATTTCATGCCACTTGTTTATAATTAAACTGAGTTTTGAGCTAAATGTGTTGAGTTGCATGAGACATCTCAAATAAAGCTGTGTATTTTATATTATGAAATGAATTACAATCATGTTTCACAATTAGAGGGGAAAAACCAACAAATAATGTGTCTCAAGAACACAAAGTGTGTATTTAAAACATGAATATCAACAGGACTTGGACTTTTTTAGTATCAACCCTCCATTTTGGGGTGGGTTTTTTTAGGCATTTTTTGCTTTGGTTTTTCTTCTGCAAAGCTCACCATAACTTACAGACTTAGTTCCTTTATTCTAGGCCAGATGGAACTTTGGGTCATTTGAGAAGTAACAGTGTTTGAGGTTGAATGAATCCAGAGCAATAACAACAACAAAAACAACAACAAAGCCTCTGTAAATTGTGACAGTTTATATAAATATCCTGGTAAACAGAGTAAAAAAGCTGTGCTTTGTTATGCATTTATTGACCCCAGCACCACCTTTTGTAACTCTATGGGTTTATGATATTAACCACAAAAGAAAATTTCCCCAAAAATAAACCCCCCTTGTTTTTATAGAAACAAGAACTATGTGTTTCATGATTATTATAGGCACTTTGAAGCAATGAAGTTATTCCATCCTGTGGTGGAAGATGATATTAACCTTGTGTGTGCCCAGGCACACACACAGCATGCTCCCAGCTAAATTTCACTAGCAGTTAAATACCACAGTTAAATAGAGTTTCACTAGTGAATTTGGGAGCAGAATCTGGATCCTAATTTCTGTAACAACCTGTTGAGAGCAGTCTAGAAAGATGAAAGTGGAACTGCTTTGGTGTGGGGTTTGAAATTCAGCTTCCTGTAGAACAGTGTCTGTTTACACCAGCTGAGATTCTGGCCTGTTTATCTTTAAAAAGGGATATTTTAACAGTGACATCTGATAAAGGTAAGAAACAGTCATCAACTGTTAGACATTTTTGACAGCTGGCAATGAAGAGAGGTTAATAATTTGAACCTATTCATCACAAACCTGAGAAGTAACCTTTCTATGTTAATGTAGCCTGGCACTTTTTTTTACTTCCCATAATATTCACAGTTAAGACATTTAAATGCTAATGGTGTATTGCCAAATATATCCAGTTGGACCAGGGAGTACTGAGTTATCAGAAAGCAATGTGAGGGATAAAATGCTGCCTTCTGGGATTGCTTCATGTCCATTTTGCCTTCAAGCATGGCTAGTCCTTCAGCTGGTTGGCACAGCGCTAAGGAGTCAAAATGAGGCCTCCAGGATCAGCTCCTAAGAGTGTAAAAATTAAGTGGGGCTCCAGAAAGTGTCTTGTTCAGATTGTTGACAAACTGGCCATTAAAAATAGGGAAATACAGCAGGAAACATACAGATATGGTGCTTAGGGACATGGTTTAGTGGCATAGTGTTGATAGGTTGATGGTTGGACTTAATGGTCTTGGAGGTCTCTTCTTGACCTTACTGATTCTGTAATTCGTGCAAAAAATTACTGTTCAGAATTGCATCGAAAGAAACAATTAGCAAAAATCAGTGTATGGGGTAATCACCATTAATATATACATCATTAAATGCATTTATTTATTAAAGAAAAAAAATGCCCTTCAAAAAATCTCCCTGCATGATTCATTTTTCAATTGTTCATTATTGTGCCAAGAGGATTTAGTATTTACCTTGAAAATCCTTCTGTTTATTTTACTTCTCTTTAATGTTGCTCTTGTAATCTGAAGTACTGCACAAGGCCTATATGAACATAATAATAATAATGAATAATAATAATGAAAAGTTCTTGGGTTTTGTATACAGAAAAATGCAAATGATTTCTTTGCTTACGTTCACTTTGTTGCCAAAACATTCTTGACCCTATTTTTGAATTAATCCTAGGTTATTGTGCAATTTGTTCACTTCTATGAACCTTCTGTGGCTTGAAAAAAAGAAAAAAAAAAAAACCCAGATAAATCTTCATGCACAGCATACAATCAGATTACCTCTGGACTATATATTTACGTTGGGTCTGATAGCAATCAATGGTTGAGCTTCATTGCATTTCAAGATGTATTTGCACCCAGTGTCCAGTGATAGTGTCCTCACCCTGGAAATAATTTAGTTGCAAATTGACTGGAAGATGGTGAAAATTGAAAGTTAAAATTAGAAATACTCATAATAAACAGCAGAAGGGGGAAAAAAAAAAAAAGGTCAGCTGATGCCAGGCTATGATGAGATTGGAATGGTTGGTAAATGAGGTTTTGTGTTTGTCGTGAGATGGATGTGACATGCCTCCCCAATGCTTCTGTAATATCCAGCCTAGCAGAAGAGATTATCTGGCAAATTGAGGCTGGAAAGAATTTTCTGATGGGCTGGGGAAATTAGAATTGCACTCTTTTTTCTTTGATGTGTGCAAGATTGGGCTGCATTACACAGCTAGTTCAGGCATAATATTAAATATAGTATTTAATAGCGAGTAGTCAAACCACCTATAGAAAACCCATTTGAGGCTGAGTTTGATCACAAATGCCAGGCTATAAAAATTCAGAGTGTAAACATCTAAGGCAATTCCAGCTGACTGATCTTGGTATATAATTAATATTAAGTTAGCTCTGAAATCCTATTCTCCACAGTATTTCTTTTTCAAGCCTGGCTATATTTAGCTTAAGAATTGTAGCCAGGCAGGAGTGATCAAAACAGCAACAATAATCATATTGCTCAAACAGTTTAGAAAAGAGAGAGAGAGGGTAATTAAACAGCAGCAAATTAATTATTTGGGAAAACAGGATTTGCTTTGGTTGTTGGTTTTTTTTAAGCAAAAGCTGATGTGTTTTAATGTAATACACAAATTCACACTGAGCTCCTAAAGAGAGAACATTATTGATTAATCTTTAAAGGTAACCTAAGGTTATCTAAACAGCAGAGAAGAGTCCATGTTTAAATACATTTATAGAGTCTTTATCAAGCATAAAAGTGTATATTTTTTTTGCCTTTCTGCTTACTAGAGTTGTTTTATTCAACTATATTTTTTTCTCTTAAAAATAAAAAGACTCTCCAAGACAATACAGACCTTTGGAATCATAGCCTTTATTTTTTTTTTTTCAACACCAGGCTTTTTTACAGTTTAAAATATGTTCTTCAAAAATTGTGTCTTTGGAACAGGAATAGTCACACCAGAGAAGGAATCCAAAGCCAACACTGTGGTAGGGCCACAACAGCTGCTTCTGGCTAAAGAAGAGGATGCTGCAGCTAAAAAATCCAAGCCTCCAGAGGACAATAAATTTTGTCATGAGCAGGTAAAAATAAAAATATGTAACATTTTAATTGCATTCTAGAACTCTTTCACATGATTCAGGAATGTATTAGCCACGATTAGGTGTTTAAGAAACATTTAGGTGCTCTCCTTAGGGCCATGGTTTAGTGGTATGGTAATGATAGGTATGGTTGAATTTGATGATCTTAGAGGTCTCTTACAACCTTAATGATTCTGTGATGATATGCTGTTAAAAATAGCAATATCAGCAAGCACTCTGTCTAATAGCCTGCATCTTAATTTGATTTTCTTTTTTTTTTTTATTCCAGTTCTATCAATGTCCTTATTGTAACTACAACAGTAGGGATCCAAATCGTATCCAGATGCATGTCCTGTCACAGCATTCAATGCAACCTGTCATCTGCTGCCCTCTCTGCCAGGATGTCCTCAGCAACAAAATGCATCTCCAGCTTCATCTGACCCATTTGCACAGCGTGTCCCCTGACTGTGTGGAGAAACTCCTCATGACAGTAAGTGTTCCAAATGCTGCAGAAATGATGCACTTGGGCCTCTGGGCAATGGTTGTGTGACCCAGCATTCAGGTAGCCCTGAGGAGGGGAGTGAATCAGCCTCTTAGGTTCTGTTGCCAGCTCATCCAGTGACTGATGTCCCTTGGGGAAATGGCTGAAGGTGGATTTCAAAGATGCTGGAAACCTGCACTTCCTCAGTGATGTTAACCTTGGAAAAAAAAACAAAACAACCAAGCCTGGCCATGTCTCTCAGTGCACACCTGTAGATTGGGGCTAATAATATCCAGGTCTCAGAGGTATGGTGACTTCTGTTTGTAAAACCATAGCAATTCCCTAGAGAATGCAGTTGCCAAGTGGAGAAGGATTCCTGCATAGAGCTGAGCTGTCCTTGCATTATACTTCACAGAATTCACTGTAAAATAGCAATAGTGATGCTAATTAGAGAACACCATTATTTTATTGTACAGAAACTCTTGGTTCTTACTTTCTGCCTCTGCATAAGAGACTTTTTTTTTTTTTGTTGGTTTTGTTTGGTTTATTGCTTTTTGTTTTTAAGAAAACATGAGTATGAAACAGAAAAGGTAGCAATCCAATTAAGTCCATTTTTAGGATATTGAATATCTCTTTTCAGGTACATAGCCTGAATTAAGCAGGAACTTGAACCAAGTTCCCCATGGCTGGGCTGAATGTTCTAACCAGAAAACTCTTATTTGGAGGATGAATCCCATTCCAACCTCACCAGGACAATCCAGTTCTTCAGTGCCAAATTGTACTGGCCAGGTCAAAATAATACATTTCTGTGAAAAATAATGACTCAGCACCATTCAGAACATCAGTAAAAGAAACAGCCAGGTCTAGAATGCATTTATTATTACAGAATAGATTTAGTTAGAGAACAGACCTCCTAAGATGCCCTGATTCTGGTTGTCTTCCATTTTTTAGAAGGAAATGCATGTGGAAATCCCAGGAATCCACCTCCTTAAGGATTTATTTCTATATCCAAAGATGACTCTTTCATTTAGATGGTTATGATTCTAGGCTACCACTTCATTCCCAAATAAAGTGGCAAAAAAAAGTAAGAAAGAACTGGAAGAGATCTTGGCTGAAGGTCCAGGGCTCCTTGTGCCTAATGCTAGTGAGCAAATACAGAATTGGGGATTCTTCTTTTCTTTTCTTTAGTTTCTTACTAACTATAGCTCTACCAGACCATGGCAGTTTGGCTCACCACAAGGAAAATGCAGGAGAAATGTAACTTTCCAAGACCCTTTTAGGAAACTGGAAAAATGGGGATGTCTCCCCACTGTCAGAAACCCTTACCAAAGACTGAATCAAGACCTTGGTTTAGCACTGAGGGTTTTTGCTCTAGACAGAGTGGATCTTTTGAAGGATGATTTCTTACAGTTGGATAGTATTAAAGTGTGACTTTTCTTGTCATAATACTGTGTTCTTGGTCTCCAAAGGTTCCTGTACCAGATGTCATGATGCCCAATAGCATGCTACTGCCAGCAGCTGCTTCAGAGAAATCTGAGCGTGACACACCTGCAACAGTAACAACTGAGGGATCTGGGAAGTATCCAGGTAGGCAAGAGAAAGCCCACACATGTAAAAGCTAGATATGGGCA
Organism: Bucco capensis; assembly: GCA_013396975.1. Taxonomy (NCBI): domain Eukaryota; kingdom Metazoa; phylum Chordata; class Aves; order Piciformes; family Bucconidae; genus Bucco; species Bucco capensis. The sequence goes on along the minus strand of VWZO01021698.1, from coordinate 524,644 downwards.
ATTTAGGAATAAACTACTTCTTTCTTTCTTACTAAAGTGAATCCTTTTTGGTTTGGAGAAAAATAACAAGGGGCCTGATTTTGGCTGACTGCCCCTGTGTAGAGCTACTAGGATGCACTTATATGCCAGGCTGTTTGCTTGTGGTAGAGGTAAAATTAAGCAGTAGTGCCTAGCCACTTGGAAGGTAAGATCCTCCTTGTTCAAGGAGCAAATAAGACCCAGTCCTAGAAGACAGTGTCTCTTTCACCAGCATCAATGGAGAATGTTAGGTGAGGGATTCCAAGCAGTAGGTTTCTCATCCTGGACGCTTAACTGTATTCTGTGATGGGAAGATGCTTTGCTCCTCCGTCTCTTCAGACCACTTTCCTCCTCCTTTCTAAACACCTGTCCTACCTATTGTCTCCCTTTCTACTCCCTCCCTTTTCCCTGCTCATTTCCTTTACTTGTTTTGTTTTCCCATTATACCAATAAACTCCAACCTTATGACAAAGAGAAGCCCTGGCCCAGCTGCCATTGCCAGTCTGATCATCATATTTAGATTTTATTACTACTTTTTTTAACCTCTTTTTGGTCCTGTCTGCTTTATTTTCTGAAGAAAGGATGGGTTGTTTGGGGACATGATTTAGTTGTGGGCATGCTAGTGTTGGGTGGACAGTTGAACTCTATAATTTCACAGGTCTTTTCCAACCACAATGATTCTATGCTTATGCTAGGTAATATATGGCATCCCAGGTGCTGGGATGTTCTCTTCTATGTTCTCTCCTCTTCTACATGTATAAAATTCACTTTGTTTAACTAGGTGAAAGTCCTGTGGATGGGAAAAGCACCCCTGGGATTGACGAATCAAAAACTGGAATGGAAATTAAGACTGAGGAACAGAAGCCACTGAAGGAACCTACTGAAACACCAGACTGGAATAAGAGCAACAGTAAAGAGACAAAGAGCTCTGACTCAATGACAGATCAGCTAAGTGAACAGCAGCAGCAGAAGAAGCAGCAGCAGCTCTCTGTTTCTGATCGCCATGTCTATAAGTATCGTTGTAACCATTGTAGCTTGGCTTTTAAGACTATGCAGAAGCTTCAGATACATTCCCAGTACCATGCCATCCGGGCAGCTACCATGTGTAGCCTTTGCCAACGGAGCTTCCGTACATTCCAGGCTTTAAAAAAACACTTGGAAGCAGGCCACCCTGAGCTCAGCGAGGCTGAGCTTCAGCAGCTGTGTGCTTCTTTACCTGTCAACGGTGAACTCTGGGCAGACGGTGAAAGCATGGCACAGGACGAGCATGCACTAGAACAGGAGATAGAGAGAGATTATGAGATGGACCAGGAAGGTAAAGCAAGTCCTGTGGGGAGTGATAGCAGCTCTATTCCAGATGACATGGGCTCAGAACCAAAGCGGACCTTGCCTTTTAGAAAAGGGCCAAATTTTACCATGGAGAAGTTTCTAGATCCATCTCGCCCCTATAAGTGTACAGTGTGTAAAGAGTCTTTCACCCAAAAGAACATCCTCTTGGTTCACTACAACTCGGTGTCCCACCTGCATAAACTCAAAAAGGTTCTGCAGGAAGCCTCGAGTCCTGTCCCTCAAGAAACTAACAGCAGCACCGACAACAAACCCTACAAGTGCAGCATTTGTAATGTTGCTTATAGCCAAAGTTCTACCTTGGAAATCCATATGAGGTCTGTGCTTCATCAGACAAAGGCAAGGGCTGCCAAATTAGAACCAAGTGGTAATCTAAGTAGTGGAAATAGCATAGTAGGAAATGTTAATAGCCCCAGCCAAGGAATGCTAGAATCTATGAGCTTACCAGCAGTTAACAGCAAAGAAACACATTTAGATGCCAAAGAATTAAATAAAAAGCAAGCTTCTGAATTAATTTCTGCTCAGCCTACACATCATCCACCCCAGTCACCAGCACAAATTCAAATGCAACTACAGCACGAGCTGCAGCAGCAAGCTGCATTCTTTCAGCCGCAGTTCCTAAACCCAGCTTTTTTGCCTCACTTTCCAATGACACCAGAAGCCCTGCTGCAGTTTCAACAGCCCCAGTTCCTTTTCCCATTCTACATCCCTGGGACAGAATTTAGCTTAAGCCCAGATCTGGGTTTGCCTGGTTCTGCCACCTTTGGGATGCCTGGAATGGCTGGTATGACAGGATCGCTGCTAGAAGATTTGAAGCAGCAGATACAAACTCAGCACCATGTTGGCCAAACCCAGCTACAGATACTGCAGCAGCAAGCACAACAGTATCAGTCCACCCAGCCCCAACTTCAGTCCCAAAAACAGCAGCAGCAAAGCAGCAAGCTGTTGAAAGCAGAGCAAAGTACCTTAGTAAGTACAGACTGCCAGCTGATCAAGGATATGCCATCCTACAAGGAATCAGAAGAAATGTCTGAGAAACAAGAGAAGCCAAAGCAAGAATTTACTAATGAGAATGAAGGACTAAAAGAAAACAAAGACATGAAGAAGCCCAAATCCTCAGAATCAGCCATCCCACCACCCAGAATAGCTTCTGGAGCACGGGGGAATGCAGCCAAGGCTTTGTTGGAGAACTTTGGATTTGAGTTAGTTATCCAATACAATGAGAACAGACAAAAAGTGCAGAAAAAAAGTAAGACTGGTGAAGGGGAAAACACAGACAAACTGGAATGTGGCACCTGCAGTAAGCTCTTTTCCAACATTCTTATTCTGAAGAGTCATCAAGAGCATGTGCATGGACAGTTTTTTCCGTATGGAGCACTGGAAAAGTTTGCCCGCCAGTACAGGGAGGCATATGACAAGCTTTATCCCATTTCTCCCTCTTCTCCNCCAACTCCTTCTCAGCCTTCTTCAGCTGGGGCTGGAAAAATTCAAACCACCACTCCCACTCCTTTGCAAGCTCCACCACCCACACCACCACCGCCACCTCCTCCACCACCACCACCACCTCCTCCACCACCACCACCTTCAGCCCCACCTCAAGTCCAGCTTCCTGTTTCACTTGATCTCCCCATTTTCCCCCCAATTATGATGCAGCCAGTGCAGCATCCTGCATTGCCACCCCAGCTTGCCCTCCAGCTGCCTCCAATGGATACTTTGTCTGCAGATCTTACCCAGCTTTGCCAACAGCAGCTGGGATTGGATCCCAATTTCCTGCGGCACTCTCAGTTCAAGCGTCCACGCACAAGAATCACAGATGACCAGTTGAAAATCCTGAGAGCTTATTTTGATATCAACAATTCTCCAAGTGAAGAGCAGATCCAAGAGATGGCTGAGAAGTCTGGCCTGTCCCAGAAAGTCATCAAGCACTGGTTTCGTAACACTCTGTTCAAAGAAAGACAGAGAAACAAAGATTCTCCATATAACTTCAGCAACCCTCCCATAACAGTGTTGGAAGACATCAGAATAGATCCTCAACCTTCAGCTGTAGAACCTTACAAGTCTGATGCCTCTTTCAGCAAGAGGTCTTCAAGGACTCGGTTTACTGACTACCAGCTTCGTGTCCTCCAAGACTTCTTTGACACCAATGCTTACCCAAAAGATGATGAGATTGAACAGCTTTCAACTGTCCTGAACCTCCCTACTCGAGTCATTGTTGTGTGGTTCCAAAATGCACGACAGAAAGCGCGCAAGAGTTATGAGAACCAAGCTGAAACTAAAGACAATGAGAAAAGGGAGCTGACCAATGAGCGTTATATCCGAACAAGTAACATGCAGTACCAGTGCAAAAAATGCAGTGTAGTTTTCCCCAGGATCTTTGACTTGATTACTCACCAGAAAAAGCAATGTTATAAGGATGAAGATGATGATGCTCAAGAGGAAAGCCAAACTGAAGATTCCATGGATGCCTCTGATCAAACAGTGTATAAGAACTGCACAGTTTCTGGCCAAAATGACTCATCCAAAAGCCTGGCAGTCACAGCAGCAAGTTCGGGTTCTGGGTCTAGTACTCCTTTGATTCCATCACCTAAACCAGAGCCTGAGAAATCTTCTCCTAAACCAGAGTCCACAGAAAAGCCAAAACAAAATGAAACAACCTCTAAGCAAGCTGATACAACTTCCCAAAGCACCAAACCAGTACAGTCTACTCCAGCAAACTCTTCTGACCCTCAACCTCCAGCTTCTCAACCACAGCAGCAAAAACAACCACAGATAGTGGGGAGACCTCCTTCTGCTTCACAAACCACACCTGTTCCTTCCAGTCCTTTACCAATTTCAATGACTTCTCTCCAGAACAGTCTACCTCCTCAGTTATTACAGTACCAATGTGATCAGTGTACAGTTGCCTTTCCAACTCTAGAACTTTGGCAAGAGCACCAGCACATGCATTTCCTAGCAGCCCAAAACCAATTCCTTCACTCGCAGTTTTTAGAAAGACCAATGGATATGCCCTATATGATATTTGACCCCAATAACCCTCTGATGACTGGACAGTTACTTAATAGTTCTCTTGCTCAGATGCCACCACAAACTGGCTCATCACATACTGCACACCCTGCTTCAGTTTCTAGTTCTCTGAAAAGAAAGCTAGATGATAAAGAAGACAATAACTCCAGTGAGAAAGAGGGAGGGAACAGTGGAGAAGACCAACACCGCGATAAGCGTTTGAGAACTACCATTACTCCAGAGCAGCTGGAAATACTCTATGAAAAGTACTTGCTGGATTCCAACCCCACCAGAAAGATGCTAGACCACATCGCACGTGAAGTGGGACTGAAAAAGAGAGTTGTCCAAGTCTGGTTTCAGAACACCAGAGCCCGAGAAAGGAAGGGGCAGTTCCGAGCAGTTGGCCCAGCCCAGTCCCATAAAAGGTGTCCTTTCTGTCGAGCTCTCTTCAAAGCAAAATCAGCTCTAGAGAGCCACATCCGTTCTCGACACTGGAATGAAGGGAAACAAGCTGGTTACAGTTTGCCTCCAAGCCCTTTGATAGCAACTGAAGATGGAGGAGAAAGTCCACAGAAGTACATATTTTTTGATTACCCATCCCTGTCACTAGCCAAAACTGAGTTATCAAGTGAGAATGAGCTAGCCTCCACTGTCTCAACCCCTGTCAGCAAAACTGCAGAAATGTCACCAAAGAACCTCTTAAGCCCTTCTTCTTTCAAAGCAGAGTCTAGTGAGGACATTGAAAATTTGAATGCCCCTCCTGCTGACTCTGGCTACGATCAAAACAAGACTGACTTTGATGAGACTTCATCAATTAACACAGCAATTAGCGATGCCACTACAGGGGATGAGGGGAACAATGAAATGGAGAGCACAACAGGCAGCACAGGGGATGCAAAGCCTGCATCTCCTCCCAAAGACCCCAAAGTCAACGACACCCTCTCAAAAGCTGCAACTCCACCTACAAGTGAGAACACCGAGGACAAATTTCTCTTCTCCCTCACAAGCCCTTCCATACACTTCGGTGACAAAGATGGGGATCATGACCAAAGCTACTACATCACTGATGACCCTGATGACAACGCGGACCGCAGCGAAACTTCTAGCATAGCTGATCCAAGTTCTCCTAACCCCTTTGGAGCTAGCAATCCCTTTAAATCCAAAAACAGTGATAGGCCAGGCCACAAACGTTTCCGAACACAGATGAGTAACCTTCAGCTCAAAGTTCTCAAGGCTTGCTTTAGTGACTACAGGACTCCAACCATGCAGGAATGTGAAATGCTAGGTAATGAAATCGGCCTCCCCAAACGTGTGGTCCAAGTCTGGTTTCAGAATGCCCGAGCTAAAGAGAAGAAGTTCAAAATTAACATAGGGAAGCCATTCATGATCAACCAGACTGGACCTGATGGGACAAAGCCAGAATGTTCTCTGTGTGGTGTGAAGTATTCCGCTCGTTTGTCCATAAGAGATCACATCTTTTCCAAACAGCACATTACAAAAGTGAGAGAAACTGTGGGAAGTCAGCTGGATCGGGAGAAGGATTACTTAGCTCCTACAACAGTTAGGCAGCTGATGGCACAGCAGGAGCTGGATCGCATCAAGAAGGCTACTGACGTGCTAGGATTAACAGTGCAGCAGCCAGGCATGATGGACAGCAGTTCTCTTCATGGTATCAGCTTGCCAGCAGCTTATCCAGGACTCCCTGGCCTTCCTCCTGTTCTTCTGCCTGGAATGAACGGGCCATCCTCCTTACCTGGATTTCCACAAAGTTCAAACAGTAAGTCTACAAGGGGATGATTTTCTCATTTTATTCATTTGAAGATCTTGCATAGACACCATCCCCTTCTAAAACACAGCATATCATGCTTGTGAGGCTCGTGTGAGCATCTAAAGAGTACTGCTGTGGGGTGGGTTCACTCATGCTTTGATGTGTGACAAAACTTCTGTTAGAATTTTGTATTGCAGAATTGTATTGTAGAATTTTGTATGCAGATATTTGATTCCCCACATTTTCAGTTCATCAGGCATTTGTCCAAACCTCAGACCAGTCCAATCTGTTGTTCAACTCAGAATAAATACTTAAAATAAAATGCTGCCCAAGACCCTCTATTATGCTCCTGAATAATTGCCTGCTAAGATGAGAAGGCTTTTGTTGAGGGTGATTTGTAATGGTGGTTTCATTGTGATCCACGTTCCAGGAGCTGCTGAACGTCTCCTACCCCTAGCTTGTAAAATCATTGCAGACACGTACCACTTCATTTGGGGTTGCACTTTGAACACTTAACTGTTTTAAAGACTGTTTTTACTCTGGTTTTTGCTCACGTTTTTACTCAAAGCACTTCCTCATGCAATAAGTTTCCCTGATGTTAGGGAATCAATTTCTTTGCTAAGTGATTTGTTTAGTCCTCAAAGAATGAGCCTAAATTATTTCCTTGTATTAGGCTCCACTTTGCAGTCAGGGTTCAGCCTTACAGACTCAAGGTCTCCCATCCACTCCACTCCTAACTTTGCACATTCATATCCAATATGTGCAAAGCAGAGTTAAGGAGCTGGTTAAGATCCTCACCACATTTTATCCAGTAATTCCACTTGCTGTTGAGCTCTAAACTTTGATTTAGAAAGGAACTCACTTTGTCAAGTAAGGTAGGGCCTTAATGACCAGTGTTGATAGAGCTACTAAGACTGTAGCATTGTCTTCTCTGCTACTCCTCTCAGCTTTGTTTGATGATGATGATGATGATGGTGTTATTGTTTCCCTAAGTGGTGGTCAAATCATTTTGTTTTTCTCTTCATTGGATCAGAATGGCTTTCGTTCCACAATGGATCCTTTGGCTGAGTGCCCTCTGGCTTTTGTCAAACAGTTCTTGGCACAGAGAGTACATATAAAGGAAATATAAAGTTGCTGTGTTTCCTTCTTAATGGCATATGGTATCCAAGTCCAAAAGTGGTTGGTCATTGCTCATTACAATTATAGATATGATTTCTCCATATAATAGCTTTTGTTAGGTTTACCTTCAGGGAAAATGGTCTCCAAGAAAACTCAGGCTTTGTCTCTACTACCCAATGAAATTTGCTTGGGAAGATATTATTGCATTCTTTTACTCTCAAAACCAGGAAGTCCCCATGCAAAGTGAGGCTTGAGAATAGTCCTGAAGCCATGATAACCTCTCAGATGTGCTCAGGAGGTTATTTAGGAGAATTCTAGTTGGCCCAGACCAGCACAGTGCCAGTGAGCATTCTTTAACTTTAGAGATGATTTAGTTCCATTTTGGGGCAATGTTCCCTGGTACTGTTTTACTTTCTAGTATCCATTTAGTCTGTAAATTGTCTTGTTAATAATACAATAGCTACTATTACAGACCAACTGGTCCATAATCATTCAATACTCACATTTTCCTCATTTTTCACCAAATATCTCTTCTCTAAGCTAAAGTGAACTCATTAGCACCACAGCCTACACAGTGCACTGCCAATTGAGATCGATTTTTTACCCCCTTTTATCTTGCATCGTCTTCAGGTTAATTAGCCCATTGTGGGCAGAGTCCAGTGTGTAAACTAGCTAGTAGAATCTCGTTAACTTTTTCTTCTGCCATATGCTAAACAGCCCCTACATCTCCCTTTTGTTGCCTGGCAAATACTTGCATGCATAAATCTCCATTCCCTAATGACACATAATGGAGCAGTCATAGTGAGTGGAGGAAAAAAACCCAAACAACAACAACCAGATTATTTTAATCATTCATCATAGGAAAAACAGTAATATACTCAGATGTTCTCCAGTACGTGCTCAGCACTAGTATTTTCTGCACCAAATTAACCCATTTCTATTTTCTTCTCTGCCCTGCTTTGGCTGAGATTTCACATTCCTATTTGATGCTGAGAATTGGTTCAGAAGCAGGCTTCCAAGCAAGTTTTTCCCTTGGCTGTGGTTCTTTTAGCAGCACATAGCTTCTTAGCCAGCAGGACAATTGTTCTGCATCATTCTTTGCATGAAGGATTTTCTGAGGCTAGCTCCCTGTTGACTTACTATCCTATACTTCCAAGTCTCCTTCTTGTGAATTCCACTGCAAGTGTGTAATTTCTTCTCTTTCGAACTCAAAGTCTCCCTGGGATCCCTTATATTCCAATATTTACTCGTTTTCACTGATGTCCATGGGGTTGGGGATTCTATTTCCTGTGGCAAAGCCCATCCAGTCTGTCCTATATCTTTGTTGTAAGGACAATGTCAACTAAGATCCTCATTTTAAAGAGCATATTTGCTGAGGCAGGGAGCTATTGAAACTCTAGTAGTAAACATCACATTTAAAATTCTCTTTTGTGTTTCTCTTTACTCATACCAGAGAGAGAAATTAGCTTGATGAGTTTCACTGGTCAATACAAGTTTATGAGGGATTTCACTTTCATGTTCTTGCAGCCAATATTGTTTATGGCTTCCCAAAAAGGTACAAAACCCAGCTAAATTTTGCTAAATACTCTTCTTTTTTTAAATGCAATATTTGCTTTTACAAAAGGTTTGCAATGCAACACTTGAAAATAATGCTAATTCAGAAAAGATGATGAACCACTGTTCATATTTTCTTCAGTATGTAGTGCTCAAAGTGGGGTTTTATTTACAAAGATTATTTGTCAAAATAATGATCTAAATGAAAGATGCATTAACTTTGTTATTTTGTACTAAAGCAGGCGGTTTTTAATGTCAGATTTATTGTGTGATACGCAAAGGGATCCTCTCACCTGTGGGATACATCTCTTTAGGTAATGTAATTATACCATCTTGTGGGCATCAAATGCTGAGCAAAGTCTCAAAGTTACTGTTATGTTTGCTCACCATAATTTCTAATATGGAGTTATTTGGTGGAATTTTACCTAATCCAGAACTTCAGTGATGAGCTGGCACTATTCTTCAAGCCCCTTCTTATTTTCTGGGTAACTACAGCCACAATTCTCCTGCTGTTCTCAGCTGTCCTTAACATTCCCATTCTCTCTTCTCCTCAGCTTTGTGTTTTTGCCTGTGATCCCTTGCAGAAAACTAGTGCTTCATCTTGCTTCTAGCTATTAATACTAGTTCTAGGAAATTTTTAATGTCATCAGCATTAGCACAGGTCCTTTGCACATCACTTAAGCCTGGGCTGCTTTGAAGATGCACAGCAGCTTTTTCCCAGGAAGCACACACCACTGTACTGAGTGGGGTTTGAAATCTTATCAAGACAGGAATTTCATTCAGCAGCAATTACTCTCCTTATTATTAGGGCACCAAATTCTCTTCTCTTTGCTTTTGGCCCATTGGTGGCAACTTCAGCCCTCTGATTCCTACAAGGGAAAGAGAAGTCTCTCCTCTTTGACAGTCAGTTAAAAGTTAGTAGGATTAGAATGTTTCCTCATGATTAGTTGATTTTTTTTAATTCTACACCTCTCATGTCTTTATTTAGTTCTGGAAACCCTCAGTTCCACATTTAACTTCCAATAAAACAGGTGGATTTTACTGTTCTGTTGCAGCCTACACTGGATTCTGTGTAAATGAACTAAATTCCAAAGAATAGCTGGAAAATGAAAATATTTTAATGAAAATAATAACAAGAAAATGGAATATATAAAAAATATATATATGTGTGTGTGTAAAACCAATAGCACACCCAACCCCCCCTTGATAGCAACTACCTGACCCTCACCACTGATGCTGTAGCAGGAAGACTCAGCAGCAGATGGGAATTAGACTCAGTGGCTGGATCCTGGCCCTGGAACTAAGGAACTCTTGGATTGAAGGCAGAACAGAGTCCTGCAGCAGCAGAGCTGGGCTTCTGATCCTCACAAGGCTCAGGTGCTCAACCTTCAGGGAGGCTGGAGATCCAAACCTCTCCTTTTTTGTACTGGCTGTCACNGAAAATAATAACAAGAAAATGGAATATATATAAAAATATATATATATATGTGTGTGTGTATGTATATATATATATATACACATATACACACACAAAACCAATAGCACACCCAAACCCCCCTTGATAGCAACTACCTGACCCTCAACACTGATGCTGTAGCAGGAAGACACAGCAGCAGATGGGAATTAGACTCAGTGGCTGGATCCTGGCCCTGGAACTAAGGAACTCTTGGATTGAAGGCAGAACAGAGTCCTGCAGCAGCAGAGCTGGGCTTCTGATCCTCACAAGGCTCAGGTGCTCAACCTTCAGGGAGGCTGGAGATCCAAACCTCTCCTTTTTTGTACTGGCTGTCACTTACATGCTAAATAGCTTAATCCTGCACCTGCCTTGCTTGGGTCTTAGGCTAAGCTTGGTATTACAGTTTCAGGGACTAAATATAATGTATATGGCATGGAATACCTTCTTCTGACTCAAACTAGGACAGGTGTGAGTAGACTGAAGACAATATGTGTAAGGGCTGAAGAGGTTAAGAATAGAAAGAAATTGGGGAAAACCTAAGTAGCTGATGAGCCCAAATAGCCATGCCAAAGCTAGGGCAGCAGGGTACATCATTCAGGCATTTTCCATCTCCAGGATTTACCATTTAATATATTTTCAGCAGATTCCACACAATTGCCTGTTACTTCCTATAGAAAGCATAGGGGGAAACAAGAGTATCTTTGATGCTACTGTGGAGTAACTGTGGCAATTACTCACTCATTAATTATACCTGCTGTGACTTGTTTCACTCTACTATCTAATCCCTACTCACAACACCTTTTAACTCCTTAGTGTTCCCCTGCCATCAAACAGGAGTAATGACATGGTGACAAACACTATATGGCCTCTTTGTTAAATTTGCTCATTATTCCCTTTGAATCCTAATCGCTTTATTCCTAAGCACCTGAATATTGATGGGTTTAAACATCATTCCTGCTCACTCCATTAGTGCTTCCTAGTAGCTAATACCCATCTAACCCCCACAGCAGGGCCTGCATTTGCTCTTCTCTCTGCACCAGCAGACTGTTCCCAACCTTGCATCACTTTTACAGTCCTGTGTGCATCACACACTTTGTACGTTCTTTTCTCTAGCCAGCTTACTTGCCTGACAAAGAAATAACAAGGAGTGTAATTTACAGCCTCTTAGAGTTACTTTTTCTACCCTGTGCTATCATTTAATTTGCTGACCAGCTTTACATCTCACAGAAGCTGCTTTTTAATAGACTTGTTACCAGCCACTGCACTCTATCTGATGCTTAAAACAGAGAAAAGATTCCATTAAGTTATAAGGAACACTTCTGGTGTGTGTGTAAGCTCCAGCCAGAGCCAGTCCATCCTTAGGTTGCTCTCTCTAATGAGGTGGAGGATGTCATGCCTGCATGTTTCAAGCAAACTGAGAAGAACAGCAGCATTCCTGTGTCCAAGTGCTTTAGTGCTCTTACACCTCTTTCCCAGCAAATACTCCACTGACCTGATTGTCATGGTAAAGAAAACCTCAAACTCTCCAAAATTAAAATGTAAACTGTGTGCTGTCCCAGGAATGAATATACTTGACCTGATTGTTCTGTTAGGTTTTTTTTTTTTTTGAATGGTCATTTCTTGTTATTTACTTCTCTAAATATCTTCCTTTCTTTATTATTATTACAGGGCTTTTTTCCCCCCAGCAATTTGGAAAAGAAAAAAAATAAAGATTCCTTTTTATTTGAGAGCTAATTACTTGTAGTGAGCACCATAATTACCAGGTTTCTGAGGGAAGGATGTGTGGGCTAGATCATCCCAGAGGCATGATAAAAATTAGTTAAAATGAACAACAAAGTAGAGATCTCTCCAAGTATCAATTAGAGGGAAGCACTCTCACTGTGCTTTAATGCTACTTTTTTATAATCTGAAAGAAAATGGACAAAAAGAAGGGAGAGTGCTGTTTTCACAGGTATGAATCTGAGCTGGCTCAACTTCCCTGCTTTTGTGGGACTTCTCTCTAGGCAGAGAATCAGGCACCACCACCCCTGCTAGTAGAATCAGGATTTCAACGTGAGTAAAAACTGTTGGTTTGGCTGTAGATTTTATGTTATGAGTTTAAGGTTGTAAAACACCCAGAAATATGCTAAAAGCCATCTGAGAATGTGGTTTCTCCCTGCTGCAGGTGATTCCAGAACCTGTGAGAAATGCTGAATATTACAAGATGTGTTTTGCCTTGCGTGATGATGACAGTTGTGTTTTTGTCGTTTTCAGCTTTAACATCTCCTGGTGCAGGCATGCTTGGGTTTCCTACTTCAGCTACTTCGTCTCCTGCCCTGTCTCTCAGCAGTGCCCCCTCCAAACCTTTGCTGCAGACTCCACCACCTCCTCCACCACCTCCTCCACCACCTCCTCCACCACCTCCTCCTCCACCTCCTCCTCCCTCCTCCTCTTTGTCAGGACAGCAGACAGAGCAACAGAGCAAAGAATCCGAGAAAAAAAACACTACCACTAAGCCAAACAAGGTCAAAAAGATCAAAGAGGAGGAAGTAGAGGCCAACAAAGCCGAAAAACACCTGAAAAAAGAGGAAAAAATCTCATCTGCTCTTTCAGTG
>VWZO01021698.1:439285-506785 GCA_013396975.1 Bucco capensis | reverse complement strand
TTAAATTTTTTACAGGCAGAGATGCTAGAAAGGGAGAAAAGGAAGCTCAGAATAAAAAAAAAACAACCACCCTTAATTTTCTTAATTAAAGGGAGAACTGCAGAGTGAGATTATGTCTATTGTTCTGGAAGGTTAGGCTATATTATGACAAGGGACAAATTTCCTTTGGGAAACAAGCAGCTTTCCCTGAGATCTACAAATTACAGAGAAGCTGTCTTCACATCTTCTAACAGATTTTCCTGCTAACTGGAGGAAATAAAAATTACCTCTCCTGTCTTCACAGTGGCCACAACTATTTCAGTTCACAATAATATAGAGCCAGAGCAAGAAGCTGGTGGCATTCTGTGCTGACTTCAGCTACTCAAACAGCAGAGCATTTAACACACTAACCCTGCACAGCTGAGACTGGGCTTTTAGTTTAAGGCCAAGTTCAAGTCCTTACTCAAATGAGCTTGATGATCTTGGCACAGTCCCTGGTGACTGTCTGTCCACATCTCCAAACTGCTCAGGAAACATAATTAAAGAGAAAAAAACAACCCCAAAGGCACTATTTGAAACCTGCACAGTAAATAGAGTTTAGTTGGGATTTATAGCTTGTATAGTATAGCTCATAGCATAGCTCCTGATACTCTTCTAATACCATTAATAATACTTCTATTTAAAAAACCTCCAACTATTGTTTAATTTTCAAGAAAGCCTTGAATTAAATTTTAATTTATTTTAATTTAAATTTAATTAATTCTAAAATCAAAATAGACCCTAACCAAACTAGAAAGAGTAGTTAGGCATTAGAACAGGCTGCCTGGGGCAGTGGTGGAGCTACCATCCCTGGAGGTGATAAAAAATCATAGAGATGTGGTGACATGCTTTAGTGGCATGAGGGTGATAGGTTGATGGTTGGACTTGATGATCTTAGCGGTATCTTCCAACCTTAATGATTCTCTGAGTCTATAAACATGACTAATGTTGATCTCTAACCCCATGCACAGCATAAACCCAAGAGGTTTTACAGGTTTCCTACTGAAGAGCCTTTGCTCAAGAGTAGTTCCCAAATGCTGTCTTGAAGTGTTTCATGTCACAAGAGGTTTGCTGTCTTGGGTTCAGTTCTGGGCAGAGACACTAGCTTTTACTTTCACAGGATGCTTTCTCCCCAGTCCACTGGAGTTGACTTCCCTGGCGCTGGGATCAGGTGCTGTATTCTACTGCTTTCAAGTTAACCCCGGTTTAGTGGCACTAGAGATAGTTCAACCCAATTCCAGAACAAAACCAGTTCAAGGTTCAGATGTACCTATCAGTTAAAAATTGCATGGTAGGTTTTTAATTCAGTAAGTCTGTGCATTGATTGACTTGTGATTTGGTGGGGGGGAGGAACCCAAAACTAAACAATAAATCAGCAAAATACAAAAGAAAACAATGGTAATGTATTAGTACTATTAAAGTCTACAAGGAAAGAATCTTTTTAGTGGAAGAACTGAGAGAGCATGGTCTGAAAATGTTTTGACAATAGGACTAGACACTTTGAGGTGGAAGGTTTTTTTTGTGGATCACAACCCCTTAATGCATATGAGTTCCTGATGAAAATATACAGTATTGGTACTCATCCATTTTGGAAGCTTTAAATATTTTGTGTCCTATTACAGCTGCTGAAAAACCACAGAAGCTAGAAATGGGAAAAGCCTTGGTAAATCAACTAGCACAGTCCCCACTCATCCATAATTGTTCCCTACAGTGTATTAGATGAAGTTTTTTCTCCAGCTTAGTCTTAAATGACTCCAGCAATGGATATCCTGCAACCTCCCTTGAGAGGGTGCTTTAGAAGGTATTGAATCTTACTGCTAGAAAATTGTTCTGTGCTCTTCAGCCTACATGCTCCTGCTTATTTAAGGGAATAGTTCTACAAGTAGAGATAAAGACTGTTTGGAGAGAGAGAAAGTTTATTTTTGTCAACTTGAGTGAACTTGCTTTTACAGAGTCTCCTCTATGAAAGCCAAGATGTCCTTGAAAATGGAAGTATAGATGTTATTCTGGACCCCATCTATTCCCTGACTTTTAAAATGATTATCATTTTTAACTGAAAGATGGAATAGAAATAGGTCTGATGCCATATAATAATGTCAGCAACAAAACATCTCCATGCCCCACTGACTTCTTTCTACCTCCTCCCTTTTTTACTGTGTAAATTATACCATTGAAATATTTGCTGCATGGCAAAATGTTCAATGATTTGAATAGATTCAGAATTTCTTCTGTAATATCCAACTATGGCTCTGAAAATGCAGCTCTCCAAAGTTTTGTAGCTACAAGGAAAGGCCTTATTTTCATTGTCATGATTTTATAGCTTCCATTCTTAATAGTTTATTCTTTTTTCCACCCAGACTGTAGTAGAATTGGGGATTTAAATGCCTATAAAACACCTATATCCTGTTTAAAGACATGGTTTAGTGGTGAGCATTGGGTGGATACTTAGACTGGATGATCTCAGAGGTCTTTTCCAACTATCATGATTCTATAATTCTATGTTTTAGTGGCCCAGAATGCTGTTTGTTGTTTATCATAGGTCTTTGGAGAGTTCAATGGTATCAAACAATGGTAAGTAAAAGGTAAGTAAACCATAGAAGTCTTCTTTTGTTTTTAGTTCTTAGTGGTACTAAGGCTAACATAAAATGACATCTAATTAAAGCAAAGGAGTTATTTAAATCAATAGTAAGATCTTCCCCCCAGATAAAAATAAATACAAAAATAAAACAGACCAACTCAGAAGCTGAACTTGCTGCCTGAAGTGAGGTTAATATTCATAGGGACATCCACAAGCTATTTACCCTGCCCAAAGTGATGAGTTCGATTGTGTGGCATGTGATGGGACTTCTTTGTGTCCTGAGACCTTCTTTCACAACCCCACTTGTTTTCAAGACTTTGCCATCAGCAGGCCAACTTGGTGTTTTGATTAAACAACATTTTCACCCCCCAAAACAACAGAACTGGAAAGGTATGGGATTGGGACCTTCTAAGAGCCTTGTTTTCCAAACCCTATACATTTTTGGGTGCAACTAGTGCCTGCAGAAACTCTCTAGATTATAGAGTTCTCTTACAAAGAGAACCAGAGCCTCCATGTCTATGGTAACTTTAGAGATCTTATGTCACATTTATGAGAGCAAAGCTCTTAAAGCTGATGAGCTGGCCCCCCCAAAAAAATATCATGCTAGGTAAAAATATTCCACCCTCTCAAATTGCCCACTTGTTTCCACAGAGAATCACAGAGTCAGTAAGGTTTGAAGATACCTCTAAGATCATCAAGTCCAACCATCAACCTATCACCACCATGCCACTAAACCACGTCCCTAAGTAAAGAAGTGTTCTTTGTGTCCTGCCCATGCCCATGTGCTGCAGCATTGCTGTAGAGCATTAAACACAAGCTCTGCCTTTCCCCTACCCCACATATAACATGCATTTCAGTGAGATGCTTTAGACCACTGTAGAAGAGCATTAAAGCCAAGTAGGAAGAAGCATCTATGAAACCAGAGAAATACTTTCCAGGTCAGGTTGTTTATGGCTCTGAATAATCTGATCTAGTTCTAGGTGTCCCAGCTCACAGCAGGTGGGTTGGATACACGACCTCTAAAGGTCCCTTCCAACTCTAACCTTTCTATGAGTCTAGGATTTCCATGACTAGCACAGAAGCATTGCTTCTTGTTCCCTAGCTAGCTAACTCCATGTCTTGGGCCACTTAGGCTACCTTAAAATCACAAAGCAGAGCAAGATGACTGATGATAGCTGTCAAAGTAGTGTCTTCCAAGCATCACTAACATCCCTGCTACAGATTTCCCAGTTGAGGAAGAACTGCTGAGCATACTGGAGCATGGTGAAGGATGAGAACAGTGAAAGATGAGGCCCAGCTGGTGGCTTGTTGGACAGGACCTCCACACCATGCCACATCTATGCCACAGCTCTCCCAGACAGAAAATAACCACAACAAGAGCTCAATGTCAGATTCCCCAGAGAAGTCCTGACCTTTTTTCTCTTAGTCTTGACCTATTCAGCCTTTTCAGGCCTTCTGCAAGATGTTTTAAATCTGCAAGCTCAGATATTCTGTATTTTTCCCTGGAATAACTCATCATTATTAATGTTATTGTCCCAGTTCCTGAGGAACATCAAGTTGCCATACCCATTCTTCCCTTTAGATACTATTCCTGTGTTATACTTGTTATTTTAAAGCAGCCAGTCAGTCCATTTAGGCAGACAGAAGGATCAGAGGAGCAACATCTCATATTGGTTGTGATCCTGAAGTGCTTAAACTCAACAAGCTGTAGCTCCATTGAGCAGAGAGTATTTATTTGTAAGTCAGTGTTCCAACCTGGCTTCCATGCTCAGTAAGAACATCCCTAAAGCAAGAAAGGAGAATTTGGAGGTGTTAAATGAATTAACCCATAGGCTGAGAACTTTCCAGAAGTGATGTGGCCAGATCTAGCTTCAGCTGCTGGGAAGATGAGTGACTTCTTTACATTGAAAGCACTGAAGTAACTTCACCCCTTGATGCAGAATGAGAGACTCCCACATCTGTAATGCTTATTTTAGGCTCACATAGCTCAGCTTTGAGTCACTCTTCAACTGATTATCATTATGCATTCATTATTGAAGTGCTCTCTGTTTGCTCTGCACTCTACAAGAAACTACTCCTACAAGGAAAACTCTAATTCCCACAGAGGGATCTTTGGAAGCATTTATAAACTTGGAGGAACTCCTACATACTTGGCCTTTTATCTCTCTTCCCAGGGGACACAGAAGTAGCAAGGGGAACATCTAACATGCTGAGATGTGCACTGTCAGCTCCTCACAGCTTCACCCCCTTTCCATCATCCTATCTTTTTTAGGCTAGGGTAATTAGTGGGTAATTAAAGCCAGAGCTTATAAACACTTTAGGAAAGAAGATTAATGATAGGCTCTCTGGTTTTGGGTCTCAGAAGGGTGGGGATATCATAATGAGGAGGAGGAGGAGGAATGTAGAAGAAAGAAATGTGTTCTGGACAGTAATTGGGGAAAATGGAAAACATACAACTTCTGGGAGGGAAGACAGGAATTTCATGACTTTCTAAATCACCATTCCCCCTCTTTTTGGGGGTGAAATTTGCTTGCAGTACATTTCCTATACCTTCACCTTGAGTGTCTCAGGAAGGAGTGGCCTTTGTTGTCCAGACAATCTCTCCAGAGATGTTTTCTACCTGTCAGGGGCCTGCATCCCTGATATCACCAAGCCTGGAAAAGCTGGAGGACTACCAGGCTTGAACGAGGCTGCAACAAGGATATTCAAAAACATTAAAAGGGATTTCATGTTCCTTGGAAAGATGTTGAAGGGATCAGGAGAGCAGGTAGTGTTCTCCTTCATCCTCCCAGCAGGAGGGTGAGACCCAGGAAGAAAGAGTTGAAGAGATCAGGTGAATGACTGACTGCATGGCTGGTGCCACACTCAGGGCTTTGGGTTCTATGACCTCAGCTGTACCTTCAGGCATGTTGACAATGGATGGAATGCATCTCACCAGGTGGGGTAAGAATGTCCTGGGGAGCAAGCTGACTAGACTTATCTTAAATTAGATGGAGGTGGTGAACTTCCGAGTGACAGGGAAGAATGAGGGAACACCAACACTTTAGGAGGCAACAGGAAAACACCTGTAAATCATCCCAAATAAACTAGAGAGGGCTCCTACCAAAAGGTGATGAGGCCAATAGCCCAACTGAAATGCCTCCACACTGCATGATGAACAAGCAAGAGGAGCTGGAGACCATGGCATGCTCAGATAGCTATGACCTGATTGCTATCAACAGAAACATGGTGGAACAGTTCACATAACTGGAATATGGTGATTGAGGGCTACAAGCTCTTCAGAAGAGACAGGCTGGGAAGGAGGGGAGGAGGTAGATGGACTGTGGATAGGCTGTGAAGAGTTGCCTCCAAGAAACAGTCATGAACAGGTTGAGAGGCTGTGAGTAAAAATTAAGGACCATACCAATCACCTTGTGGTTGGGGTCTGCTCTAGGCTCTTTTTTGTAATGATTGCCTTTTTCATTTACAATATCCTTGCTCCTGTACCCTAATATCTGGTATTTCTGCTCTTTGGACTATTTCTCATTTCCCCTCCTCTGAAAGTTAACTATCTTCAAATCCAGATGAAGATGCTTTGGCTGACGGAGAAGAACCACAATCCTCTTTCTCCAAACCTCTCCTTTCTGTTGTGGGAGTTGACTGGGATCTAGTGATATTTCCAATACCATCTGGTTGATATTCTGCTTCCAACTGAGAGCTCTGCTTTCAGCAGCAGAAGGATAAAGATGTAGTGCTTGATAATGAACAACAGCATTTTTTTCTGTCACAGAACAAGCCTCTCAGCTCCAGTGGTGTTCTCCATGAATAACAACTTGTGCATATGCATTATGAGACAGTGTTTAATTGAATGAGTGCATAATGTGTTGTGCCACAGAATAAAACATGAAATATTCATTAGGCCAGAGAGAGAGAGAGTTAGGATGCCTGGTGCTTGAATTACTCACCAGGGAAATCCACATCCTACTCCTTGGTCCAAGGGAATATGCAAGTCGTTTAGACAAAAAAGGCTTTAAAAGGGATAAGGAATTTTATTCCAAAATATACTATACTCTCATGGCTATTTTACCAGCCCAACATGCTCTGAGTAGGGCATGGAGATACACAGTTAAAGATAGGTCACTAATCCTTCCATCTAAAGTAGTCAGATCCTTTCACGGTTTAATCAAACCCCAAACTCTCTACAGATTTTTTTTCAGGAAATTATTGACCTGGTGAAGATGCGTCTTTCAGGAAAGGGTTTCCAGATACAACTCCAGAAGAGAAGGAAGGACTTGATTGCAGTCTAAATTCACTCTCAGTTAAATTCTACTGAGGGCCATGCTGTAGGATACATGCATATATCCTTAGCTGAAAGTGGAGAGCTCTCTACT
Source organism: Bucco capensis (assembly GCA_013396975.1). Taxonomy (NCBI): domain Eukaryota; kingdom Metazoa; phylum Chordata; class Aves; order Piciformes; family Bucconidae; genus Bucco; species Bucco capensis. The sequence continues at coordinate 499,819 of VWZO01021698.1, read as the reverse complement.
TCATTTTAGACGCTTTGAGTCAACTACTGAGGACCCAACTCATTTCATACCTCACTTTGGGACATGGAGGATAATGTTGGGGTACTGTCAAAGGTTAAGGCTAGGAAAACCACTAATCCAGGGGCATATATTCTCTATTATACCCTTCTCCCCCACTCCAGGAAGGAAAGGGGGAAATTAAGAGAGAAAAAGAGATACTGGGCTGGAAATGAAACTTAAACTACTTGAAGGAAAATAATGAGAAATGAAATATATACAAATATACACAAAACCACTAGCATACCCAAACCCCCCTTTGATGGCAACTACCTCACCCTCACCACTGATGCTGTAGCAGAAGGACTCACCAGCAGATGGGAATCAGACTCATGGGCTGGATCCTGGAACTGGAGTCAGGAACTCTTGGATGGAGATCAAAGGCAGAAAAGACAGAGTCCTGCAGCAGCAGAGCTGAACTGCTGATCCTCACCAGGAGAGTTCCCAGTCCTCCACCTCAGACAGCTCAGGTGCTCAAGCTTCAGGAAGGGTGAAGCCCCAAACCTCCCCTTTTGGTATTTTCTGTTAATTAGGTGCTAAATAGCTTAATCATGCCTATTATGTACAGTTGGCCTCTGGAACCTTGATATCTGGCAGAAATTCGGCTAAACATGCAAAACACCTAGAAATGCGTAAGCATGAATAATCTTCTTCACCTTACCTGGGTGGAAAATCTGCCCTAAAATATTACATTTCCCTTTTCCATCTTTATTTGTTAGGGGTACAAGGCAACCTGTTACTGTTTTCTTTGGGATTAGTATTGATCATCATTATTTTAGGAGTATATCAGATTAAGAGAAGCTTCACATTAGATTTCAGGTCTGAGGGTGGAATTGCTCCAGAGTTTTTCATGAAATGACCAAATACAATTCTGGGAGAGCCTTGGCTTAGGTATCTGCAAATCAGGCATATGAAAAATAAAGGTGATGAAGTAAATTTGAGTATTACAATAATGTAAGCTTTTTCTCAATCAAACTATTCAGATGTGACAAGGATAGAGGTCAACTGATGCCATGACACTGTTGCTTCCCATAGAAGGCAGATCCTAAAGAATATTTGCTATCATGTTAAAATCAAAGAATATATACAGACATTATTCTTGTCCTAAACCAAATTCTTCTTCATTCCAAATGAAAACGATAGCACCTAAAGCAGGTAAGGCAATAGAGACTCAGAAGGCTGTGGTTATCACTGATAATATATGAGATGACACATGAGGATGGAGAGGACAGTTTGAGGAGCATCAATGTTCAGTCTATTCTTCAGGATGATATGTCAAACTCCAAATGTATTATGTGGCTAAGTGTTTGCCTTTGACTTCCAGCAGGTAGCTAGTTTTTTTTTTTCTGGAAGTTGATCTAACTGAAGAAGCCTAGGAGGAGAGGGCAGGAGATAGATCTCATTCAGTCAGGATGAGGGAAAGGCCATAGGCCCAAGATAAATCAGGATAAAATCAGTTGGGGGGGGGGAAGGAATAAATCAAAGGAATAAATGAATGGCAAGATTGAGATTAGGAGGAGAGGTTGTAAGTACAGCCAGATCATATTCCAGCAAAATCACCATGATTTCAAGACATCACACCAGAAAGGTGAGGTGATGGCAGGAGAAATTCGGCTGATTTATAAATTAGCTGTAAAAGAACAATGAGATAACTCTTCCTTTCAGCTGAACTCTGTGCTCTGCTCACACGTCTGCTTTGAAAGGGAATATGATGCTCTAAAGGCAGCAATTATTGACCAAGTTGTTGCCTTACTGTAGCAAATACCCAGTTAAGGTAACCACTGATGAAGGAATCTGCTTCATGGTAAATTATAACCCAAAGTGAGAAGGGAGCAGAAGACTCAGAAGGTTGGGGCTCCAGTCAGGTTGAGATATAGCTTTCTTTTTCTCTTCTCAGCCCTTTTCAAGACTTTGGTGGGGGGGCATGTTTCCCGGGAGTGATGCTAAAGCCCTTTTAGTAGGGTGGAGGATTGATGGCACTTTGCCACCACGTGGTACGGATTACAAAGAAAGTATGACCTGCTTAGGATGAGTCCTTGCCAGATGGTTCCCAGATGTGTTATTTATGAAGTCACAGTCTCCTGAAACCACATTCCTGGTGTCCCCTCTTCTTTTCCTACAATGTCCAAGCCATTAATGAAGGAATGTATGAGAACTAAATAGCAGCCTCATTGTCGGAAAGCAAATGGCAACAGAAATCCTTCTATGTCTCTAGATGTATGTAAATATATATGAGATTAATAAAGCCAGCTTGAAACAGTTGATCCCTGAAGAGCCATGGAATTGGCTTCTGCAGTGCTTATTAAGGACAGTCCTTAGCTTGGACCTCATCAGTCCCTTGTGACCCTCAGCCATAAAACTTACCACATTATCCCTCATTATCCTGTTCTTCTATCATCCCCCTCTAAAAGGGCTCTCTCTCTCCCCTCACTTCCTCCATGCAGAGAAAAAATGCTGATAAATAAACCCTAGGTTATTCCTTCAAATCTGTATCCCAATCTGGAGAAGTGCTGTAGTGCTTGAGGTGATCTGACAACAGCCAATATGGTTTGGGGGTTGGATGGCAACATGGTGATGTGACTGAGTGGTAGGGAAAGTTTCTTAGGTAATTTATTTAGTTTGCATAATATTGAGGCAATGCAGTAAAGGTTGGGGCATTAAAGCTGAATTTTCCATTGCTTTTGTTGCTCTGCTTTTGTCTTTTCTTAGAAATGGATGGAATATGATTTGTTTTTTTCCTTGTTGCTATAGCTATGAGAAACAAGTTCTGAGTCAGTGCTAAGAAGGTAGAAAAGAACACCAAAAAAAAAATAAGAAAACCACGTTAGAGCTTTGTAACATCCCAGAGCTATAGCTATCTGATCAGACATGCAGAAGAACATCAGTAGGCACAGGATTTATTGATTACAACCTAGCATGTGATAGGCCCTCAGGTTTTAATAAATAAGCTGGAATGCTGCTGCTGTTAGAAAGAAGTGAGTTTAAAACAATTCAGAAATAGTTATTTTGAGTACAGAAAATTCATGGTGGATTATCTTCTAGACAATATTTTTAGGCAGATATTCCAAATAGGTAGCAACCTGTTTGCTTTCTCTTGCCAGGAATTATGGGAGATAGATTAACATTGATTTTCATTGCTGGGATCTAGTTTTCTTCCTCAATTTATCCCTTTTAACAATGTTGGTCCATATTGAGCCATGTGAGGAATGAAGATTGAAATATGAGACAATATTAAAAGAGTTTATAAGCTTTAAAGCATTATCATAATGATTTCAATAAAACTACTTTCCTTCAAGAAGGAAACAACTTGGAGTTCAAGTTCAGCAGCATAATAACTGAAAATGTATGAGTGCTTTTATTCCCATTACTAAACTATAGATTAGGGTCTTTTCCAGTTGTTGCCATTACAAGTCCCTGCTCCCAGGGGTGCCAAACCAGCATCAAACTTTGCTTTGGGCAATGCTTGGAGAGAAATTCTTTTCTGAATAATGCACAGGCTATTGGCTTGCAATTCCCACTTGTGTTAATAGGAGTGAGCAAAGCAAATCTTCCATGGATTCATGGGAGACAAAGCTCCAGAGTATAAAATGTTTCAGCCTAAGGATTATTTGTTTTTGATATACAGATACATCTTGATAAAAACATGCTCTAAAATGAAACACTTCAGTTATTTTCTGGGACTGTTAATGTTCAGTAGATTGTGTTAATCTGAAATCCCACTGAAACACAAATTATTTCCTAACCATTTGTGGAAGAAAGAATGAGAGTTTGGCTGAGGAATTATACATTTTCCAGACAATAATACATTATCTCATTAATTATGTAGAATTTTTTAATGACATACCTTTCTATTCCTCACTAATTCAAGATGCTGGTTGAGCTTCACTTGGATGCACTCAGTGTTCATTAAAAGGTGAAGATCTAGATATGCATGGTTGATCTCTTCTGTGTGCAGCTTCACCTTTTCCACCTGGATGTAGGTTACAGTGGTAGACCAGCCCATCTTTCCTCCTCTTCTAGGAACAATTTCATTCCCTGCTTCCAACAGCTCACATTTCATGAGTGTCCATCCATGAATCAGGATTTACTATCAACGAGTCTGCTGCTAAGACAACACAGCACACTTCATCTCCTAAAAAATCTCTGTATCTGCTCCCTGCGTTCCCCAAGTAGCTAGGCAGTAAAATATACTGGAAACTTCCACTGGGAATCGTAATTTCCAGTTCTTCTAAGTTTTCCTAGTCATTTACATGACAATTGTCTGAACACAGCCAAAGAAAAACCACTCCACAGACCATCAATTCCAGCCAGTTTGGAGTAGCAGCTTAATCTTCTGTGCTCTGAATCAGTCCTTGGAGGAATTTTTCTTCACAGACTGTTGCAATACTGGAGGGAAAAGAAAGATTAGCTTCCCAGACTAAAGAACACCTTTGTGAGCACAACTTTTTCTGCCTGACTTGGAAGGAACTCAGAATCACAGAATCATTAAAGATGGAAGAGACTTCTAAGATCATCAAGGCCAACCATCAACCTGTCATCCCCCTGCCACTAAACCATGTCACCAAATAGACATGTGTATGTTTTTGAACCCCTCCAGGGATGGTGACTCCACCACCTCCCCCTGGGCAGTCTGGGCCAATGCCTAACAACCCTTTCTACGAAGAAATTCTTCCTAATATCCAATCTAAACCAACCCTTGTACAAATTCTGAGCAGTCCAACACTTTGCAATTCCATGTTATATTTTAATACCTACAGATCATGTATCACTTGCTAATGGTTTCTGGGGGAGGAATAATTAAGGATTTGTGAAATTGGGGTAGTGTTAGGTTTTTATAGCTGATAACATAAACTCACAGGATGGCTGCAGTTCACCAAAGGGCTCAGCTTCCACTGCTCTATAAATAAGCACAGGAAATTAGATTACAACTTGAAAATTAGATTGCCAAGGTTTCTTCAAAGAGTGACCACTGGATCCACTATCAAGGACTTTTCAGAATCCTGAGGAAAATATTGCAGTTTTGGGAAGTCTTTTATTTGTCCAATCTAAAAAAAAAAAATCTAGAATACATTTTTGAGAAGGATTTAGCTAGACCTGAAAACAAAAAACCCAAACCCAAACAGAACAAGCAGAGCTATTCTTTCAATTTCATTATTGGTTAGAAAAGCTATATAACAAATTATGGGATACATATTTTCTTTAAAAAGGTGGATTATAGTCACTCAACTCCTTCAGTATTAATTATTTGTTTTATTTTTAATGTAAAGCATTTCTTTTTAGTCTTACTGCCTTGCACACTGGAAAGGTTTTCTCTTGTTTCTCAGGATCTAGAGGCTTCTAACCAAGTTGTGTCCTCCTCTTTTAACTGCATGTGGTGATCAGCTTTCAATTCTTGTTGGCTATTTGATACCTTAAATGTTTCACCTGAAATTGGACAGAACATAGATGCTTCCAAACCTTCTAGTTCTGTAAGATGCATGGAAAATCAAAGAATTAAAGCCACAGCTTAGGATCTAGGATTTAGAGTAATGCAAACTGTTTATTGATGTCATAAGACACAGATTTTACAACCTTTTTCAGTGCTATAACAGATGATGAGGTCCTACAGTAGTAGGCTAGTGCTTTGGTAGAAGAAGCCATCACCAATTAAGTACCAAAAGTTCACTTCCAGAAGAAAACAAGAGAAGCCAAGTGCCATATAGCACAGCCAGCAGACAAAAAAGCTGTATTAGAGAGACATGAAACTGGAAACAGGGTTTGTACTGATAATTTTAACAAGCAAGAAAAAGAGTATACATTTTGTGAGGATTTCACCTGCATGAAACCACAGGAGACAAAAACAAAGCTCAGGAAATTCATCCAGCTTAAGTAAATCAAACAGCAGGAGAGAGAGAGAGGTGGAATGAAAAGAAGGAAGATAACATTCCTTAAATATTCTGCTGGTTCGAACTGCAACAACTAACAGAAATTTGGCAGGCTGCTGATATACACATTTGATGGCAAAGAAGATAGTGTGGCACAGGACCTGGAAGCAGTTTGCTCTGAAGTCTGTCAGCTCACAGAACAGTAGCAGAATTAATGAAGTTTTGGGGCTGCTGAAATATCCTCAGCAACCTGCTAACTACCTCTAATTGCATCAGATGAAAGTGCTGTGTGTCACTCTCAAGATCAAACCCTAGAATTTGAAGATCTTCAAACAAATAGGCTGGTGAGTTGTTTTAATCAGAAATTGAGGAATGTAATAAACCATTTCATAAAAGCAGATCAAAGCTATTGGATCAGTTGTTACCATGCTATTTTTAGCACTAAGTATTGATGATAGCCAAACAAGAACATGGTGATCTCTACTTAGTTTAACTGTAGAAGTTCTTGAGAATTTATGAGCCAAAAAAAGATAGAATGAATTTTTGTGTTAATGATACATTTCTGGATAAGACTTTCTGTTAAAAAAGAAGTCATAGAGTAGAAGAGCTGGTGAACTCCTTTTCTTCTCCTTCAGAGAGGCAAGTTGGCATTGTTACTCGGTGAAAAAATAAGACATATTACAACACATTACAGAGTCTTCTAAACCATCTTTAAGCTGTTTACAATAATATATGAATTTTTACATTCATCTCTTCAAGATATTTCATGTACAGTAAATATTTATCTATAAAAATCAACCTCCTGTCAGGTATGCAATTCTGTCATTTCAATTTTATATATCAGTGGCTGAAGACTCTGTACCTCTGAGCCACATTTAGGACATGTAAAATACATATCATTTAAATAGTTACTTTTAATACAGTAGTAACAAAAAACATGTGAGCAGCCTATGGTGTGAGGCATGGTAGGCCACTCCCCACAGAGGGAACATTCCTTGCAGTGAGCTGCTGATGTGGCTTCATTATTGGAAAGACCTGCAACAGGTAAATACCAAGAAGCAATTTTCACTTTCATTTTCTGCACATTAATAAATGGCAGGAGATAGATGAGGAATTCAGCAAAGCCATGCCACAGGAGCTCCCTGTTCATGTACTCAAATCCTACCTGACGAGCACCTTGCTGCTTGCAGAACACTGACCTAATCCCTAGGACTCTTTCTGTGAGGGTGGCAAATGTTCCTTTCTGAAGAAAAACCAGGAAATTGAGGAGTCCACAGAGTTTCAGGAGTCCAGTTCCAAGGTTAATATAACTCTTAATTCTGCAGAAAGACTGCAGCCGAGGATTGCTGAATAAATCATAACATCTCTCTTCCAACCATCTTCCACCAACAGTGAAAATCAGGTACCACAGCTTCTGCTGTTTGCTCAGGGGTTGGTATTTCTCTGTCTGAGAGAAGTTATTCTTGTACTGAATATTCAGAATTGCCTGCCCCACAGTTGCATTATTGGAATAGACAGTGAATCTCCACAACAGAAGCCATAAAAATGCTTTGATTTCTGGTTCAAAATGAGCCAATACTCCTGGTTTAAATCCATGAAAGCAGCTGGTAAACTGGGACCACACCAGTTGTTCCAGGGCTTTGTTGAGTTCAAGAGCATCAAGTTGACTTATTCTCAGCACAGGATTCACACTTTTCTCGTTTCCAAGGCTGGAGGCCATTTCTTCACAGAAATCAACTTTCTAAGTAGAAACACAAATAGATTATTAGCATAACGGAGCATTTCCTGGTTTTGTTCTTATTAAAGACAACAATGTTGGAATTTACCAGCAGCAGACAAGAAATAACAAAAAAAGCTTCTTTAGAATGCTATATTAATATGCTATTTATTCAGGACTGAAGTGTTCTGCTACACACTATGCTCCCTTCCAAACTGGTTTAAGGGTTTACTGCACTTTGAAACTAGATACTTACTTCCCCTCTAGACAAACATTAAAATGGATAGTTCAAAATCTCTATTTTTCTATAAAAAATGTCTGCAAATGTACTAATCATCTGGAAAACGGCAACTGTTTATTTTAGAGAGGAAGCCTAAGTTCTGATCTATTTTGCTGTAGTAGGGAATTGTCATTATATTCTTTACCTATGGTGTCCACTTCTCATGTTATAATAAATAAAGAATAAAACAAATTCCCTTTTAAAATTACTTCTCCTACACAAAATCTCTTCAGAAATTTGTTTAGATTTTTCAGCTTGTTCTGTTTTCACCAATAGGGGTCCCAGAGTAGAAACAAATGAGAAATATTCTGCCTTAAAATTAGATAATAAACACAGCCTGTAAGCATCAAGACATTTAACTTGTACTTTTGAATGTTATTTTTGCATTCCATATTCTGCTGAGCTATACAGACTATAGAGAGAATGGATTTTTTCCTCCATATTGCTGCATTAAATTCTATTTCTCATGTCCTTCCTGATTTAACTCTTATTTGCTGTATTCTAAGTGTTTTAAACCTGAAGAACTCAGAATTATAGACTTTGTGATAAAAGGGACAAATACCAATGTTCACTTAAAGTTGCCATCAGGCTTAGCTTATATGATCAGAATTAAACAGCCAAAAAACAGGTTTAGTTAAATAACAGTTTAACAATAGTTAAACACACTCTATATGTGTTTAACCTGTGACATAAATACACTTTAAGACAAACCACTACAGACTACTACTTGAAAGGTTCTCCCTTAATTTTATACAGATCTTGCATAGAAAAAAACCCCCACTAAATAAATGAATTATCCTACCTGCACAGTGCAACAACAACAAATTACTGTATATAATTATATATATGACATATTTCACCATGGAAAGAGGAGTTTCTTCTGGTCTATGTTTATGCTGTTACTGAGCATGGTACAAATTATGAATGAATCTATTTGATTTGGAAACATGTTATTGACAGAAACCTATCAATAGTAATGGGAGTATTGTCAACAGCCTGTCAATATTAATGTAATTATGATGAAAGGGATAACATGGACTTGAGCTAGAACACCAAGGAACATCTCCTGCATGGCTGCTATCAATACAAGAATTATTATTGACCTCTTCTGACACTAGCAATAGGAGATGGATTACCAGCAGGCACATTTGTCAATGCTTTCTGCCCACAACATGTCTACAGTTAAATTTACAAGCCTGAAAACTTTGCCTGCAGAAAGATTGACCCTCTAGGGTGCATTTTTTGCCACAGGGGTATTCCACTGTGGAGGAGTAATCACAGGGTTACTACTGTCTCAGTGCTAGTGTAGCTTTCCTGGTAAAGAAGACAGAAGTTTCAAGGTATTTTTTAAGTATGATTTGTCAAAATACTGTTTGGGAAGTTCAATAAAAATCTATTTTATTCAGTCCAAAAAAAATGAACTTTGTTCCTTCCCACTCTAACTTAAAAATGCATTTAGGATGCAAGAAGTTAGCTCACCCATTCACTGAGCTCATGGACCCCAGTTGCTCAAAGCCTCATGTCTTACCATCTCTTCTATGTTCATCAAGTGTAGAGAGAAATACCCTCAGATCAAAGTCTAATTGGGAGCCCCAACAATGTTGTCACTTAATCACTGTAAAATGAACTTACCACTGTACCATCACCTCAAATAACCTTACAGAAGACTGTATTTGTATTACTGTCTGCATTTCCAGATACTTCAATGAAATACCTATCATTTTGCAAAGAACACAAACTGATTCTTTAACCATTTGGAATAACTACTAACACTGACTGAAAAATCAGTAATAAACTGCTATTACATAAAATATTATTTATTTCTTGAGAGGCAGGAGTATTTCTCAAAATAGATAAAGGAAAACATTGAATGAATGGCTTTAGAACAAAGCAATCCCACAGATGAAATTAAGGTTTTATTTAAGGAGGTTAAGGGAGCAACATGTAATCCTACAGTTATATTTAATGTCCAAAGACCAAGTACAAGACAAAGATATATTCAAATCTCAGGTTGCTTTTCCAGCTTTCACTCAGTAAACTTAAATTTCCTAAAATGAGATGCAACAGATTAGTCACTGCTGAATGCCTGGAGATAGCAAGCAAACATTAAGAGCAGCTCATTGATTTCTCTTCCAGAAACAACCTGCCAGAGTCAAAATATTAGGGCATCAAGTCACAAAATCAAACCCAGCTCAAAACCAGCCAGAATTGATACAACAGTAACGAAGAACAGTAGGAAAGCACTTCACTGGTTGAAGCTGTACATCCGTCATTTCTGCCAGGATTTGATGGAAGCTGAAAATCCCAGGTCAATGTGATACATTCTCTCAAGGAATGCCAGCAACCAAGCCTACTATTGGCCACTGGTAAAGATACTCTGAATGCTGAGAGCTCCCACTGACTTCAGTCAGATTGTTAGACTAATTACTGTATAACTAATATCAAAGCATACCTTTTAAAACTTGTGGTGTTAAATTTAAGGCTCCAAAAGCTCAAAGCATGTTTGCATTCCTCATAGCATAAAAGCCATAAAAAGCATCATCCTGCCAACTTTTGGGATGTGGCTCTAATTCTCATTTATTAGATCAGAATAAATAGGAAGGTAAGCACGTGACAAGTCACATGTTCAATCACTTGTCTTCTTTATCCCATATCCCACTCCTCCTCTTCTCCAATCTTACTCCTTTTTGTCATCTCTCCCCTTATGTCAAACTGCAAACTCATCTCTAAAGGGATGTGTCAATTCTGCTAGTGAATTCCCATACCAAAGAAAATCATGCTGTTGTTCCTTTTACTTAAATCAGTGATAACTGATTGAAAAGAACAAGAAAGAACCCAAAAGTTACCAGAACAGAGCTGCATTGTAACTTGGGGCTTTCCAAAAAGCATAGGTCAAAACAATTGCTTGAACACTAAGATGAAGGGCCAAAATACATTCCAATATTGACTTTCTCTTTGGAACTAGGTAATGGGAATTATCTGGAGAAGTGTATTATACTTACTGTTGCTGAATCAATATGGTGGAGGGTGGTTGGAGTAGCTTAGCAGATTTGTGTCTCTGATGGTTTACTAGGAAGGAGCAAAGAAGGGACAACACCTCTGCCTAAACCAATATTAGGAGGTGTAAGGGCATGGGAGAGATTAGGATCCCTTGTGCTCAACTGTCTCAACTGTTGATGATCACAACAGAAGATGACAGGGAAACTCTTGTGTTTGAGGAGATTTTGGTTCTGGTGAGGATATGAGGTTCTGGTATACAGATATCAAAAAAGCTTAGAAGATGTGCCATCTTTTGTGCAAAGCAGGTGAGACATCACATGGTGGCAGAGGCGTGCAGCTGCACTGCAGAATGGTTCAAAGACAGAAGAATATGACTGCATGGTTGTGAGCATACCATGGGCAGTTGAGAGTCATAACTCTTCATCTGCTGGTTCCTGTTACTTACCTGAGAAGTTGGCCTTACGCCTCATGCCATAGGTAGTATCTGTTTTTCACTGCTGTGAGGGCACTTATCTTACACAGTCTTATTCCTCAAGCACAGCATCAATCTCAACTTGCTGCATCTTCTCCATGCCCCTCCTTGCCTTTCTTGCATTCCAAACTCCCTAAATAAATAGATTAAAAAAAAAAGTCACCCCACTTAAATTCTCATTTCACAGCTCTGTGTTTCAGTTCTACTCCCACCTGTCTGATCCATATGAATGGTTCACCAGGATGAAGATGGAGATATGTGGAAGGGATTCGGAAGCAATGCCTGCTCTATGCTCTCTACCACAATTTACCACAGATGACACAACCCTGAAGTTCTGCATTAAGCCCCTCAGGCTGATCATTTGTGAACCACAGTCATTGCCCAGATTTTATTCCATCTTTCTTCATTTTTTTTACACACATATGCATACCAACTGCACAGCCATGAATATTCAGCCATACACTGCTCCAAGTACTGCACTGCAGGAACAGAACATCCTTTAAGCTTTTCGGAAAAACACTTATTGGATGAGAAAGGTAAAATCTGTCCTAAATGCATAGCTAACTCAGAATTAACCTCTGCCCAGAGCTATAGGAAAAGGAGGACTGCATATATTTACAGGCTGTGTATATTTAGGGTATGTTAAAGTCAAGAAGGTCCTGCACCAACAAAAAGACAAGCCTGTTGGATCTAATTATAATCAAAAACTTTCAACTGGTAGAAAGATAAAGTACTTTGACATGTGTGTCTCATTTTTAGGCTAGTGTTCTACAGAACCATAAGCTGATGCAGTTTTTGACAGCTAAAGTCACTCCCTCCCATCTTCCTTCAACTATGTATTGCTATCTTTACTCCTTTGACCCTCTACTGACTGTTAAACTGGCAGAAACCAAAGCTTGTTACATTTATTTTTCTGCAGATTTAGTATGCAATCATCAGGTAAGACACATGCAGGACTAATAAGAGCATCAGGGTCAGGAAAAACAGGTAGTCATGAAACTGGCTGCCTTTGAATCTTAGCAGCATCCTCTTACATCCACCACCAGTCAACAGCAAGATAGACAACTAAGCCTTTCCTTTGGCTAGAATAACTGTATTTATGGTCTTCTTTGCCCTCCATCTCAAAGATTTTTATTTCTCTTAATTTTTACCCTTTCTTCCTCTGAAAAATCTGCATTCTGTTTCCTTTTGAAGTCAGTCTGGCAACCTCAGACTTCCAAATTACTTGCTTCCACCTCCAAAGTAAACTACCACATCCCCAAGAGGCATCACACCCTTTCTCTTCCTCCTTTCACTGGTCTAGGTGAAGAAGTACAGATTCTATTAGGGCTCAAAATGAAAACAAACCCTTAAAAAGCCCAACAAAAAAAAAAAAACAACCAACCAAAACAGTGTAAGCAGTCAGCCCAAAAACACCATACAGAAGTAACCTTCTGCTGCAGTTGCAGAGATGTAACAAAGTGTAGAGGCTGTCATCATTAACTGTAGCAGCAATACAGTGAGTTTGAGTTTATTCCCACCTTTCAGTCTTACACAGCTTACCATCATTTAGGTTAGAAATTTAAACTCAGTCTCTAAATGCTCTAGAAACAGTGTGAATTCAGACGTTTCTGGAGAGATTTGGAAACCAAACCTTGCTAGGGAGAAATGTGCATGAAGATATCCTAGTGAAAGTCTAATTTTAATTGATGAGGTAATTACCTTCTAACAGCACACATTACATACAAGCGCAAATACAACATTTTCATATTTTATATCTTATCATTTGTTCAGCCTAGTACATACTAAACAAACATATAAGGCTAATATAATACATTTGAAGAGTTAAGTGTATTTATGATGTGAAGGACCTACATTATAACCTCAAATTGTTAACTGATTTGCCTATTGTTTAATTTACTCTTACTCTTCCTTCAGACATCTGTTCATCTCCTCCCTCCTTTCTTTTCCCCTATTCTCTCTCAACCCCATATCTTTGAAATTACTTTCATATGTTTACAACAATAAGAAAAAGAAAGACATTCCCATTCTCTCCCATTTGGAATATATAATTAAATGTGTTTTTCCTGAAAGACCACATGCTTCATTACTATATCAAGACATATGTTAATACTGGATTCAGACATCACTCCCTAGCCCTTGATTATTTACATCTTCAAGAGTAATTGATTTTACAGTAATTTTTTTTTTTGTTGATAGTATATAGCTATCTTCTTTCCTGCCTTTCCAAATATTCTCTGGGTAGCAGTCTTCAGCAATTTTCAGAACTGTCACTTTAAAAGACTATAAAAGAGTAAACAGAGGAGAAGATCAAAGGTCTCTCTTGACTTGCACCACAGCATCTGATGTCAAACCACAAATGGAGGTCCTCCGATTAGTAACAGTGTCAAGAACTATCAGAGTGTAGAAATTACCTTTCCCATTCTCTTCTATGAAGGGTCTAACAAAGTCTTTATAGACTATCAATGCCTCTTCGCACGTTTTACTTGACTTTTATTTACTCCATTACAAGAACATTTGCTTCCTACATGTCCTAAATCACAGAATTAAAACCTTTCTGTTAGTCACAACCTCCTCTAGTAAAAGAAATTTTACCTACAGTCTCAGAGGGGAGAATAAAAAAGACTCTAACAGGAGATAAATACATAGAGCTCTCAAACAAAAAAAAAATCCCCTCTCAAATCTTAACAACCCTCCTTGTGCAAGACAGACATTCCATGAGCTTAACCCTTAAAAATCCAACATAAACTGTGGCATACCCACAGTAACTTGAGGTCATTTCCTCTTGTCCTATCACTGGTAACCCGGGAGAAGAGACCTACCCCCATCTTGCTACAACCTCCTTTCAAGTAGATGTAGGGAGAAATAAGGTCTCCCCTGTACCTCCTCTTCTCCAGACTAAACAACCCCAGTTTCCTCAGCTGCTTCTTATCAGACTTACTCTCCGGACCCCTCACCAGCTTTGTTGCCCTTCTCTGGACATGCCTCTATGTCTTTCTCACAGGAAATGGCCCAAAACTGAACCCAGTATTCGAGGTGTGGCCTCACCAGTGCTGAATATAGGAGGCAATCACTTCTTTAGTCCTGCTGGACACACTATTTCTGATACAGGCCAGGATGCTCTTGGCGTTCTTGGCCACCCGGGCCAAGGACAAGTCAGGACATTCTACGATTCTATGACCGGGAGCCCGGGCCCCCACGGGAGCCCGGGCCCGCCGGCCCTACAGGCCCATCCCGCGCCCCCGGCTCTGACTGACCTGCGCCGCTGCTGCTGGGCCAAGGCCACCAGGACTCTGCAGGGGTAGGTGCGCGATAAGTTCTGCCGCCTAGCGAAGGCGTGCGCTGACCAAGCCTTCTCGGGCCACACCGGGGACTCTCCCCTCCTTCAGCCAGCTACCGCCCCCGGCCGACCAGCAGGCCCCGCCGGGTCATCGAGCCAGGCCCTGCTGCCTAGAGCGGCGGCACCGGCACATAAGACAGGACGGGAAGCCACCGCCTAGAGCGGCTCCTCCAGGAAGTACTCTGGCAGCTAAAGAGCATGCGCTAAAGAGCGCCCGGGACCCCAGTGCGCGCCGCTTTTTGATTGACAGGCCGCCGAGCAAATCAGCGACTCAGGGTAAGGACGAGGAGCCAATGGAGATGCAGGGGGTGGGGCCTGAGGGAGGGGTCCTTGGGCCGTGGCTGCTTTTTAAGCCCCGAGCGCGGAACTGCTGTTTCCTTATTTTCAGCTCGATATGCTCTGTTAGCAGCTTCTGGACGCCTGTGTGGCGGTGGAGCGATTCCCAGCTCGGAATGGGGTGGTGCGAGGGCCCCAAGGCCGAGGAACTCGCAGTCAAGGGCGGGCTGTGGTGCAGCTGAGGCGCAGCTGAGGCCTGTGAGGATCAGGGGCTTGTGTCGCGTTTACTGGGAGGATTCATAGGGCTGCGAGAGGAGAAACTGAGCAGGCTAGGGAGGAGGCCTGGCAACAGCATTTGAAATATGGCAGGCCGGTGTATTTTCCAGCAGGCGTTAGTGGCAGCCAGGTCCTTCCTCACTTCCCAAAGTGGGTATGGTTTTGCAGAAGATGGTGTTCGAAAGTATTACACACCTAGTTAAGGAAAACTGCATTAGAACTGCAAGTTGCACCAGGGGAGGGGTAGCTTGGATATTAGGAAAAATTTGTTTACAGGTGTTGTTAGGCATTGGCCCAGGCTGCCCAGAGAGGTGGTAGATTCACCATCCCTGGAGAAGTTTAAGAAACATAGAGCTATGGTACTTACATGGTTTAGTGGCATGGGGGTGATAGGTTGATGGTTGGACTTGATGATCTTAGAGCTCTCTTCCAACCTTAATGTTTCTGTGATTTTGTGACTATGAACAAGTTAAGAGAAATCTGTATTATTTATTAAGCAAAAAATCAAAGATATTCAAACAGTGCTGGATTTATTTCCAAACTACCAATATTTAATTTTGGCATATTTATAAATACAGATTTAAAGGTGACATTGATTTCAGTTCTTCAGATACCTTGTTGAGGTTATCTGTCTTGAGGAGGCTTTGAGGGGGATGCCATGGGCATGTATTGATGGATTCTATATTACTTTTTTTTTCCAACTCAGCCAAGAAATTGGGGAGGACTGTGTACTACTTATGTCACAAAACAGAATCCAGTCCCTTATGAATATTACTTACAAAACCACTTCCTTGTGTAGAGCGCTGTTACGAGCTAGATCAGCATTTAAAAATCTGGTGACGTGAAATCCCGTGTGACCTAAGCATAGCAGAGAAAGGCAACAGAGAACCTACAACTCAAGACTGAAGCAATGTACTGTTTCTTGGTGGGGCTGGTATTGTTGTGACTGTCCATGGGAGCCATACTTCTGAGGTGGGAGGTTGTTCTCCAGCTTCTTGCCTGTGTTTTGACCTGACATTCCAGATGTAGCTGACCATGTGTCTGTCAAATGAAGTCTCTGAACAAAAGCAGGCAGTCCTGAGTTGTCAGTGCTTGGAATACTCACAGTCCCTGTAACAGGAAGTGTAATTGAGGCATGCTGAACAAGCCTCACATGCAGAACAAGAGTTCTGACATGAGTTCTGGAAAAGGAGTTTGAGAAGAGTTGCTGTTTCACTCCAGTTCTGAAATAGTAAACAAGGGGGGTTAGTTCCTATCTGAAGTTTCTCATTGCTTTATTCATCTGACACTTGCATTTCCTTCTGCTGTTCCATCTGCTCTGTTCATCTGGAGATCAGCTGGCCCCCAGGCTGCTGAGAAATCTCTCTCTCCTCCAGAACTCAATGTGGATGAAGACAGCAAATTCATTACTGATCAGATTGAGTTTACGGACTGGACAGCCTAAGTTGGAGAGAAGCATACTTGAGTAAACTGCACTACAGTGGTGAAAAAGGAATTTTTCAGGTATGCAAAATGAAATGGGTAGCAAACTAATGTTATTTTTTTCTTTGAATGACTTTAAACACCCCTTCCTCCCTGCCAGCACTGCATGAATTGTTGTGGTTTGCTGGTGATTCAATCATGAAAATCTTATTTGTAGTGTCTTTGGAGCAGACTGCAGAGATTAGGAATTTAGTTACTGCAGTTAATGTTCTTCCTGAAGCAGAAAACCACAACTAAGACTGAAATAGGAAGAAAAAGTGGGGGGATGGAAGAAAAATGAAAAGCAAGAGCATACCTTTGTCCAAGCTTTTCATTCCTAGCTAACCTTCTCTGTCATTCCTATCCTTCTAATTCTTTCAGGAGAGGATAGAAAAATATCCTCTCTGCCTACAGAAAAGCACTCTCAGATTTCTGTGTCACTATTTGAAACCTGGTGATGCTTTTAAAACAGACATTTTCTGTGGCCTTAACTGCTCACAGGTCTGTCCTGAAAGGAAAGCAGGCACTGTGCATACCTACTAAGTACTGTTCATAAACATTTTTATAATGTTTGACCTTAAGAGTGACCTGAAGATTAATGGAGATGTTGTATCAGTTTTAATGGGGCTCTTCTCCCTTGGATGCACACATGTGACTCCCATTAGCCTTAATGGGAGTTCTATGTGTGCCTAGAGGTTAGACAGGAGCTCTAAAGGTGCTGTTATGCTCTGGTGTATTAACCATCTCATAATTACTGAGGTGCTGCCGTTGCACTGAAAGCAAACTAATTAAATCAGCCTAGCAGAAGTTGGTGTGCTAGCATACCTGGCATGGATCTGTGTCCTCCTGTGAGTACACAGAGGTAGAAGCCAAGTCAAAGGGGGGATTTACATTTTACCTGTGATTTGGCTTCCTATTTAATGATTTTTTTTAATCCAAAATTATTTCATTGAATTCCCAAGAAAGATGATTAACAAACATCAACAAACAGGTTTAGTGCCCTCCAAGCTGAGGAGGAGCTGGGTAAAGCTTCAAGCAAAGCAACTGAGTCTGTGATGGCCACACAGAGCCACTTGGAACAAGTGGTGAGTGATCATCATGGGAGGTACCCATCTGCTGACCTGACCAGTTGTCCAGAGAGGTTTCTTGTTTGCCAGGGGCTGGAATCAAGAGATGTCATGGAAAGAGCGACCAAGGCTTGTGAACGTGTCTGACTACTGCCTCCTGCTGGTCTTTCATTTGGGCACAAATGATACCAAGGGTAAATTGAGAAGGATCAAACCTGATTTCAGTGCTCTGGGGATGGTGGTCAAGGCTCTGGGGGCCCAGGTAGTCTTCTCCTCGACCCTGCCAGTTGGGGCAAATGAGGACAGGAGAACTGGACAGATTTACTAAGTGAACAATTGGCTATGGTGCTGGTGGTTGGATGACATGACCTCTACTGATCCCTTCCAAATGTACCATTCTGTGTTGCTGTGATTCTGTTTGTGCCAATACAGAGAAAGGAGCTGAGTGTGGTGTTTTATTTTCTCATGAAAGCATGCATTGAGCAAAGAGACTGCACTGATTCTTGGTTTTGATGTTCCAAATCATGCATTTTGAAAAAGGCAGTTAGGTCTAGAGGATTAACATCAAGCTTGATGTTGAATTTTAATTATGGCTTTGTATTTCATTCCTTCCAAGTGCCTTTAGACAAAGCACTTCACCTTTCTTTGATTTCCCAGTATGTAAAATACCTGCTTGCTTCATAGTGGTGTAGACATAAATTACTATCTGTGCTCTGCTTTGAAATGTTAAGGTTGGTACATCCAACTGCATTCTGCTGGTATAATCATGATGGCACAGGAGTGAGAGAACACAGAGTCCCCTTGATCTTGAGTATTTTGACTATTTTCTACTGGATGCTGCTGTTTCTGTCTCAGGGAGGGGCAGAGCTTGGCTCTACCACTCTTATCTCTTGCTCAGCCTCTCTGCTGCTGCTTAACCTTTCCGTTTCTTCTCACTGCTCTGTCACCAAGCTGAGCAGATTGTCCACCTGGTCACACCACACACAGCTCTTCTCACTGCTGCCATATGTTACCCTGAAAAGGTTCTACCACTCCCTGCAGCCTGAGACCTGGAGAGCTACACCTTTTCATGGAAGCTCTGATTGAGTTGCTGCATCATTCTGATGTGTGTAGACAACAATTTTCTGCTGGGTGGAGCTAAGGTCCTGCTGGGAGGGTGATGACCACCAATTAAACTCACCTCTTCAGGACTCTTCAGGGCAAACTGCCACCCCACACTCTGTTTTCCTGCTTGGGTAACAGCACTCTATGGCGTCGCCATGATTCCTCTAGCCCCATCCAAGCCTCAGATCTTTCCACTGCCCTGGTGTTTTCCTGCCCCAAAACATGCTGTACATCAAGTTCTGCTGCTCCATGGTGGGCCAGGTCAGCTCTGGAGCAGTGCCTCAGTGAGTGGCTGTAGGTGTTAGAGAAACAGCGCATGTGGAAGAGGTATTAGTGATAGCATCTCAGCAGCAATTGGTTTGAGCTTGCCCCAAGTGGAATAGAGATTGCTGATAACATCTCGGTGGCAATTTGTTTGAACTTGCCCCTAGAGCTCTTGAGGATTTTAGAACCTTGTCAGTCATTAGTTAGCATTCCATAAAGCTGTTGTGTATGCCAAGTGTGTTAAAAGGCACTGATTACACTAGCAAACAAGGTCTGTTGCATAGCATGTGCCCAAATAATTGTAAGAATGCTAATAAATCACTCTAATGATTCCTTTATGAAATTGATCAAGGAAAAAATATCATATGAAAACCTCCACATTGCTTTTGGTAACCTGTACTTTTTATTACCTCTACTTGGATGCTTCAAAGAGGGAAGAAAATGGATAGTTACATTTGTTGGTAGTCTATGGAGGGATTGATTTGATCTGGTTTCTCTATGTTTTGTTGAATCCAGGTACAAAAATCAGTAGGTTAGTACAAAAATTGCAGGTGTTAAGGCTAAAAAAAGCCAGAGCTTGTCTTGACCTCCTCTTTTCTACTTATTTATTAATAATCACATGCAAATTTCCTGTGTCCTTTTTCTTTGTGGTGTTTGCAGTGGGACAAGAAACAAGAGACCAATTCTGCATTCTTTTATGAGTCAACACTTTGTCCCATTCAGTGGCTAATGTCCCAGAGAAATACTGTAGAAATTCAGTGCCCTTTAACTCAATCTTTGTAAGGCACAGTTACTCCTAGCTGGGATGGGAGCATATCCAGAGCAACAGACCCAAAGTGGCCCATGGAATATTGCACATCATCCAAGGTCATGCTCAGCACATAGCTGAGGGTTAGCTTGGAAGGTGAGGCTGGCTCGCTTGCTCTCTCTTCCAGGGTTGTGCTTTCAGGATTTTCTGCTCCAGGATCTCTGAGCCTTGTTCAGTGAGTGGTGAGCAGTTGCACTGCACATTACTTGTGTATATTTTACGGTTGCTATTATTAGTAGTATAATTCTATCTTATTTCAATTATTGAGCTGTTCTTATCTTGACCAATGAGTTTTACTGGGCTTTGTTACCAATTCTCTTCATCATCCCACTGGGAGAGGGGAGGAGCCAGGGAGCAGCTGTGTGGGGCCTAGTTGCTGGCTGGGATTAAGCCACAACAGGCAGATAATGCAGGAAAATTGTCCTATGGCTGTTCATGTACTTCCATATGCAAACTCATCCGTGTTATGCAGATCCCTAAGAGCAGAACGGGGTTGGAGAGGAAATTTGTGTTGTATTTTGATATCAGCAGCAACTTCTATCAGATTGGCATCACATCAGAATCATGTTTTACAGCCTCTGCCAATTTAAAACACAAATTGATGCTAGATTTGTATAGAACAACAGCTTTGACTGACAGAAGAGGCTGTAAGAGATGGATGTGATGTTCTTTCCTTGGATAACAAGGGATTTGACTGACAGTTTAACAATACTACATTTCTATTCCATATATTCTGAATGATGATTATTACAGTACAAAACATTTTTTTTTGCACTTTCGGCATATAGAGAACATTTACACTTTTTTCTGAGGGTTTCTTTTATGCCTTAAAGATGATGACAGTTAGTGAAGGCTCTGTCTGACACTCAGAACCAATGTCAAGGATTGCTGTTGTGGGGCATGGTAATGTAAAAACTATTGGGGTACTTAGTTCCTAGTGAAGGATCAGCATAACTCTTGACACACGCTGGATTGCTGAGGAAAGAAATCTTAAAGAGCAATAGAAATATTTCTTAAACTGAAGAGTACCTTTTCTGTCTTGTAATCCTTCTCCTCAGCTTTGCAGTTCTTTGCATTGCTGTAAAATACAGTTTTAATCAGAAAAGTAACTTTAAAATTGTCCCTGTTAATGCAACAAATTCGCTTGCTATGCTTTGCAGTCAACTTTTCTCTGATACAAGACCTAAGCTGCTGCTTCAGAACAATAGCTTGAGATAAGGAAAGCACTTTTTTTTTCCTCTCTCATTTTCTTTTGGGTAGACCATCTTGAAGTAAGCATCCTTCTCATTTTAAGACTCACTTTAAATTCTTGGCATCCTTTATCCCTTTAGATCTTCACAGCACTATGTACCCTAACTCGATTCTCAGAGTAGAGGTGTCTCCTGCTTTGTGGAGGTGTTCGTAAGAGTAGTGTGTCTGCATTCTATTTGATGCTACCTTGTGGTTGATGTTAATACAAAGATCAGGATTAAAATCTAAACTGCTTAGTCACCTTCAGTTTAGTGATTCCTCAAATCAAGGCCTCCCTTTTCTATTTCTGAATATCTAGTCTGGAAAAACATGATAAATCCAAAGATTGCTTTTACAATATTGATTTATTTCTAATAAAAATGGCTTACTATGAAGGATTTTTTCCTAAATGACTTGGGTAATTTTTTCACCTCATTAGAGATCTTGGTATCTCAGATTTACTCAGTGAGATTTTTTTTTTCTGTGGAAGGAAATCTATGTCTAGTCTGTTTTATCCCACAACAAGATTATTTATAGGCTTAGGGTAGTGCTGGTGATATTTCCTGGGAAGCACTAAAAAGATCTTGAAGAAATATTTGCCCTGTTTCTGGTGGTGCCAGCTCAACTTTTTTGTCCGTTTTAGATGTAGTACCTCGTGCTTCCCCAGCAGTGACTGCTGACTTGAAGAAAGGGCTAAAAGTAATTTGGGAAATAATATTATCTACTTAAAAAAAAAAAATGTTGAGTTTATCAATATGAACTGCTAAGTTTTCAAGTGAAGCCAACTAAAAAAATCCCATGATGTGGAATTCTATTGATCTTCCTGTAGTTCATTGTGATAATGCTACTTAAATCAAGTCACCTATGTAGAAGCCAACATCTAGAGGTTGTTAAAGCAGGGATTTGGCTCACCGGTGAAGACTGGTGACTTTCTAAACTCAGGCCGAGTTCCAGTTTCAGAGCAGGATGTATTTTTCTATTGATACAGAATTGTACTCTCCCTACCCTCAGCTCTTTGTATGCCTCTTGTTTAACACAGCTTTTCTTTCTCTGGCATCTTTCCTCACCTAGCTTAACCCATATCTTCACCTTACTTAACCCTTAGCCTCACCTTACTTTCTGCCCTGACTTTTCACCTTGTCCTCCATGAACAAATGCAGGTCTAAAAACATCTCATCTTAGTTTCTCTTATCTTAGTTTCTCTCCCTTTGGTGCTTTTTTCTTTGTTTTATTTTTTTTCCTTCTCTGACCTTTTGTATCATTGTTCTAGTAGCAGTTGTCTGTCTAATCTACCTAATTGCCTTTGGTCTTCCTTCTTTTATGCTTGTCTCATCTGGGAACTCTCAGTGCTCAATTAGTGCAGGAACAAAAGGCAGAGAAGGAAATGTTCCCTTGCTCTCTGTTCTTGTCTTTGGCATTGGAACAGCCTGGAACAGAGACAACTACAAAAGGCTGGATTAGCTCCTTCAGCTCCAGTTTGGAGAATACTCAGTAGGGAGATATATGTATTTAACACACTTTTGCTTTTGGAGTGAGCCCTCTGCTGAGCTTCTGCAAGGTTCAGGAAAGCACGGTATGGATATTGTCCATCCCATATGCATAATTTCAAATCTTTGTGTTAATTTGTGATGAGATTTAAGCTTTTAGGCAAAACTTTTCCTCACTTTTCATCAGGACAAAGCATTTCCAGTGTACTTCATTTTTGATGTGGATGCAACATTTTTCTTGACATCCATACGTGGAATTTTCCCCCTGGTTTAACCAAAAATGGAAAGTACAACTAACACCACTTATAAATAAGTGTGAGGGAAACTTACATTTGTCACATTACCTTATTTTTTTCTAATTAAAAAGGAAAATTAAGCTCCTTAAGCAGAGACATTTCCTCTCAGAATAAAGACCTGATTCTGGAATCTGATAGAGAATATTTAATTTGCAAGATAGTGTAATGAAAATTTGTTAATAGCTTTTTCAATGAGTTAATAGCTTTTAAGTTCATCCTAATTAGTTTGTTAAAATATTCTCCTGGTAAAATACTTACTCGGTTTTTTTCCCCAGTAATGTTCTGAATGGAACACAGCCTTCTAGAGACCATCTGGCCAAAGATGCATGTGCTGAATAGCCTGCTGGATGCTGCCAAAGTGACTTAACATCTAAAGTCTACCTGTTCCACTATCAGTCAGGGGATTAATAGAGGTTATTCTCACCTTCCTGTCCCCTGGCTTCCCTCATTTACTGAAAACCACAATATCCCTAAATATATTTGGGAACTCAGGTGCCTTCAGATCAGATAGAGCTAGGTCACTGGATTAAAACTGAAGGTAATCTAGTCAGTGAGACAATCTAGAGTTGGGGAATTCTACTTGAGATAATTGCTTTTGAAAAAACATGAGTTTTGAGTAACTGTTTGGAGTGTTGAGAAGAAGAAAATTACAAGCAACTAGGCACACTCACAGAAACATCTGTTCCCCCCCTGCCCCAGTCCATCTGCATTTATTTTATCATGAGGTGTACTCAGTCCATGCAAAACACCTCTGAGATGGCCAAGGGCAGCCAGGAGGTTGAGGTGGTCTGGGTGATGGTCTCTGTCTGCTAGTCTGTGTCAATGGTTCCTATGTGGATCACCTTAAAGCCACAGTCCCTTAATGGTGTTCCTGCCCTGCTGGGAGTTGCTGGTGGTTCCAATCCTTCAGAGGTGTCCTTGCCCTTCTGTGCTTTGCCCACAGTTGCACTCCCTCAGACACATCCCTGCTGCACTTGGAGCGTTCCAAGTGTGTTTCCAACCCCTCACACGTCCCTCTGTCTGTCTTAAATCTGTCTGATCAGGGATGTCCTGTGCTCTTCTGGTAGACTAAAGCTTTTTCCACCATTTTTATCTTGCTTGGGACAGGCTGGAGCCACTTCTGACTGATTCATGACCTCCTCCTATATAAGTCACCACTGCACTCCTGCTACTTAAAGCCTATAAAATACACTAAGTAAACCAAGATGCATGAACACCTAATGTGTACCTGGTTTCAATACAAAACTACGTAGGAAAAAAGGAGGGCACCAACTTTTCCTCTGCTGTTTGTTTTTTTGTTGTTTGTTTGTTTTTTTTCTAGAAGGCAAATCATTTGCATTCTCATTCATGGGATAAATGAGATGCTGAATACAAAGGAAGAATATTTTCAATGAATTATCAGGTATCTAATAGCAATATTCCTTTTAGAGTGTGGTATTAAATAGGAAAGACCAGCAGAGAAATTACATTTGAGGTCCTGTCTCTCTTCTGTTTTTAATTAGTGATTCTTCTTACAGTACAGCTGTTCTAATTCCTAATGAAGCAATTAACTGTACTCATTGGGTTAAAAAAAAAGACAAAGAAATTAATTTTGAGACTTACATTTGGTTCATTGTCCCTAGGAATATGAAGATCTGGTCAACATCTGAATTTTCTTGTTCAAATTCCAGCTTTCTCTTCATTCATCCTTGTCCCAAATGGCCTATTTTATTCTGACTAATGTCACACTTCCAAAAGTGTCCTTACTCTCTCTGCTTGAGTCACTTGGCTTTTATTTTTTATCCCAATTTTTCTTCTTTTTCTGGAAAATAATTTCCTGGTTCCATAATTGGTTCATCTCTTGATCATCATAAGGTTTCAGCAGTTTTTTTCAGTGATTTAATCTTCAAGCATAAACCTATATTATCAGTTTCGTTTTGGTCAAAGATACTACTGGTTTAGCTCACTTGTAGGAAATTTATAGACCCCAATGTGCTATATTCATTTAATAATTATCCATTATTTACTTTCAACTGTGCTGGTGTTCTGCAAAGAGACAAATTCCTATTGACAGGAGGAAAAGGATGGAACTGCATCAAACCATCAATATTCTATTTTCACTGTCAGAAGAATAATTTCCCCTTTCCCAGTCTTTGTGACAGTCACAGGTTTCTGGAAGGAGCTGGATTGAGGCAAAGAAGTTTGTCTAGCAAACAGGGTTAGAATTGTACAAGGAGTTAACATTTGTCTTGGTAAGCTTCCAAAATCTCTCCACTAAAGGAAACCATGTTGTTAGTACATTACAGAACCTTTAACCTGTAGTTCAGACTAAACCTCTCATAAAAGGCAAAAAGTTTGCCCTTTTCCTCAGCAGTTCCTTGGGGCTCCATTTTAAACATTTTGATTCTGTTTAGTTGTTTTTCTTTCAATACCTATTAACTTACATGGGACATGCTTATTATGACAGTTAGGAGAGAGGGAAAAAAGAAGTGATGAAATAATGTTGAAAGATGAGGAACAAATGAGTATTTTAACTCATGGGAAATGCCAACTGTTTGAATGAGGTAATTCCTTTTTAATGTTATGGATTTCATTTTACTTCTCAATTCATGCAAAGAAGAGTATGGCAATTGTGTAAATGATCTAAGGGATCAAAACAGAGTTTTGCTTCAAATAGCTAAATAAAAACATTCAAAAAGAAAGAATCCAATGACTCCAATGGCTAGATAAGTAATGTAAGATCATTTCTCCTCTTTATTGTTGCTTCTTGTTCTATCTTTCTACTCCTGTCTTCACTGTATGGTTTTTGCCCATATTTCTCCATGGGTTTACTCATTCTCCAAATTGCTAAATTGATTATCTTCTTCGGCCCACCATGACTGAGAGAAAGTAGGAAGATGATTTAAACTCAAGGAGGTTAAGAAAAGAGTTAATTAAAGCTTACAGAAACCTAGAGGAGATTCCTGATAGCTAGGCTCTTGCATCTGCTAGAAGGCTAAGCAGATTGAGGCATGGGTGGTGAAGTTAGGCAGATTTAGATAACCTGCTTTAGCAATAGTTTCTGAGATGCACATAGTTTGCAACAAGGTTTAGCAAACACTGATTTCACAACTACAGGTGATACTACCAAGCAACTTTTGGGGTGGGCTGCATACCAGTTGGAAGCTGGTTTTGTTCTACTAGTGGTACCCTTCTAGGAGTGGAACGTGCTAGAACAGCTTGAGAAGTGCTGAGCTGGGAGAGAAATTACATGCTTAGGCCTCAGAATTATTTCTGTTGTGGATCTTGATCTGAACATTTTCAGCTCTAAGTAAGATTTAGTCTTCTAATCTTAAATGATGAGTAAAGAAAGAGGGGGAATTTGGGAATCAAATCATTTGGCACTTGGAGCTATGTGAGGATTGCTTCATATGAGGGTTGCTTCATGTGTGGATTGAAGACATGAGACAATTACGGAGTAATAGATGTTACAGATGGAAAAAGACCTCTGAGGTCATCCAGTCTGTCTCCTTGCAAATTCAGGACTATTCCCTCCAGAACATTTTGTCCAGTTTAGCCTTAAATATCCCAGATGATAGAGATTCCACTCCTTCCCATGGGATGCTTTTGTACTGCTTTGCAGATTTCATTGCCAAATAGTTTTTCATGCTACTCAGCTGCAATTTTTCTCTGCTTGTTTTTTTTTAATTACTCTTTGCAATTTTTCTATCCAAAGTAATTCTTTACAAATTCTAAAAATAATTCTAAAGTATATAAATATCGAGTGTAATTATCAGTATCACAGTGGCTTTCTGTGATGCCTCTTAATCCTGTGCAGTGAAATTGTGTATTTTTAATCGCCAAATATCTTTCTTGACATGTCAGCATTGCCACCTCTCTAATCACTTCCATTGGCTTTTTCAGTACACTACTTACACTTTACCTATGAGTGCACTGAACACCTCCTCATAGCCAACTTTGACCATTTCCTGTTGGACAGATGAAATGTTAGGGAATCCTTTGGGTGCATTGTTAAGGAGCTGTGATGAGGGTTTCCATGGTATTTGTCATTCAACAAAGTGAAGGAGGATCATTGGATCCAACCATTAACATAGCACTGCCAAGTCCACCACTAAACTATGTCCCTAAGTGCCACATCTACACATTGTTAAATTCCTCCAGGGATGGTGGCTCCACCACTTCCCTGGGAAGCCTATTCCAATACTTGACAATTCTTTTGTTGAAGAGATTTTTCTATCCAATATAAACCTCTCCTGGTGCAACCTGAGGATGTTTCTTCTTGACCTATCACTTAATACTTGGGAGAAGAGACTGACCCTTACCTCACTCCAACCTCGTTTCAGGTAGTTGTAGAGTGTGAGAAGGTCTCCCCTGAGCCTCCTTTTCTCCAGACTAAACAACCCCAGTTCCCTCAGCTGCTGCTTACAGGACTTGTTCTCTAGACCCTTCACCAGCTTCATTGTCCTTGTCTGGACATGCTCCAGCGACTCAATGTCCTTCTTGGAGTGAGAGGCTCAAAACTGAACACAGTATTTGAGGTGCAGCCTCACCAGTGCTGAGTACAGGGGGACAGTCACTTCCCTTGTCCTACTGACCACACTAGTTCTGTCCAAGCCAGGATGCTGCTGGCCTTCTTGTCTATCTGGGCACACTGCTGGCTCATCTTCAGCCAGATGTTGACCAGCATCCCCAGATCCTTTTCCTCTGTGTATCTTTCCAGCCCAAGCCTGTAACACTGCATGGAGTTGTTGTGACCCAAATGCAGGACCTGGCATTTGGCCTTGTTGAATCTCCAGGATGAATGTTCCAGGGATGGAGCACCTACCAAATATGGAATATCTTGTGTGCCTCTTCATCCTGGTTGAGTAGAGTGTCACAGATTCCCACAAGGATGTCTGCCTTTTGAATAATAATTTGACCTTTCACTGTTTAAAGGATAAATATTTTTTGTTGTTGTTGATGTTTACTGGACTGGAAAAGGATTAAGTGAAGAGTAGTGTTTAACGCCTGCAATGTTACTTTTTGACTTGTGGTGAACTGCAATTGTCCTTCCTTAGCTCACATGGTTCCACATTGTATGGACTGCCAGTAGGAACACAGTCAGCATTTCTCTACCACCTGGGAAAGATGGTGTCCTTTTAAGACAGCTTGACTGGAGTGACTGTGGCAGATGCAAACCACCCTGACAGGACAAAGCCCAGACAGATGCACACGATCAGGCAGAAGCCTGACAAATATCTCACAGGTGAGCCAGGGCCCATTTGAGGTCTGATGAGGATCAGGTTAGCACCCTGAAGTGATGCACCTGTATCTAGGCTCTCCTGGTGGGGTTGACCTTCCAGTTAATTAGGCTGGCCACAGGGTATAAAAGGAGTCACAGGAGGGAGCTGGTTTTTCCAGTGTAAGCACCTCTGCAATAAGGGTCTTCTCTTGGACTGTGGTGCTATCTAGGGATACTTCTATGGATCGTGTGAGTCTTCACCCTCCCTTTGGTGAGTATATATTTTGGGTACTTTGAGTGGGAGGTTTTTCCTTTCTGAGCACATTTTGGTTTATCTTTCAAGAAGGAATATTCCTTAAGGATGAAGAATTAGTTCTGTAGGGGAGTATTCCCACCTGATATCTGAACTTGTAATTTACCTCTGTGAAGTAATTTCAGTTCCAATAAATCTGCATTTCTGGGTAGCTATCACTGTCTGTTTTGTGGATGCTTCCATGATTATTATATGCCATAGGACAGAGAAATGGTAATGCTAATGATCTTACCTCCTCAGTAGCACTGGAGTAATTCCCCCTCCCTACTCAGAGCAGCAGCAAGGGAGACCTCTTCTTAGTAATAACAAAGTAAATTACTGGTGTGGGTGAGTAAATTATTGGTGTGGGTCATTGCCAAATAACTTGGAGCCTTGAATCAGGTTTCTGCTTTAAAGCTAAAGCATGACTATAAACCTGAGAGAGAGAGGATTGTTGGTCAGAAGTACTCAAAAGTCCAGAACAAAGCAAGGCAAATGCTCCACCTATATCCCCCTACCCACAAAGGGTTGATCTGGTGGTTATCTTCTGTGAAGCACAGTGGAATGGCTACTTGGAGGAGTGGTGGCAAGGCTTAGCTGATGGGACCAGCATTACACATCTGTCTTGTGCCTCTTGCTGAAGTTTGATGTCTTGGTAAGAAAGATGTCAGCCAAAAACTAGCTGTGGGCTGAAAGAATGAAGAAGGCAATCTGCTCTTCCCTGTTTGTTTGTTGCTTACCCCTCAGTCAAGGGAAAGGATGAGCTATTCCTGAGCACACAAAGTCCACTTGAACCTGATAAATCAGATGATGTCAGGACTGTGTATTTACAGGTTGACTGCTCTCTGCATCTTTGTGGAGAGATGCAGGCAGGGGGACTCCAACCTGGGAGGAGGGTAGGATGTCAGCTGAATCCAGACTTGCCACTTAAATCTTGTTCTAAGAGGATATTACTCTTTGATATACAGGACTATGACATTAGACTGAGAATTTCTCTGCCCAGGACTGACTGCAGGTGTTGGATTGTCTCTAGCAGCCTGTCCATAATTTATCCTCTTTGGGTCTAAAATTTTCAAAATATATTGAGCTTACTGTCTCTGGAGGGGTTAAAAAAACCCAACATGTAGATGTGGCACTTAGTGGCATGGTGGTGATAGGTTGATGGTTAGACTTGATGATTTTAGAGGTCTTTTCTAACTTTAATAATGCTGTGATTCTCAGCCCCAATGTTGGCTTGGAAACTTTAACTTGCACTTGTGTTCTAACATGCTAAGTTGCAGTACTCCATTTTATGGGCTGGAGCTGTCTCTAGTGTAGTGCAATCCTCAAAGAAAAGCTAAAAACCTCAGCAGTTATGAAGCAATAGGTAAAACTCCTAACCTTCTTGTGTGCCCATTAGTCCACCTGCCTTTGTCCTCATGAGCTGGTCTAATTTCCAGCTGGGTCATTTTGCAGGTGCGGTTATTTAGCTCAAAGACCTCAGAGCATGGGACTAGTAAGTTGAACACTGCCTCCTTAACCCTTCACTCTCCTTGACTTGCTGTGAGTTGGGTTTTAGTTGATTTTATTTTTTTTTAAATGCTTTTTGGAAAAGAATTCTTTTTCATAGTCAGGGCAGTATGATAAACAATTGTGTGTCCACAAAACTGTTCATTATACCTTTCTCCACTGAGAGAGGTTAAATGAGTTTATAAGTGCTCCAAGTTACTTTCAGCACAGAGAGAAGCAGCTTCACAAAGTAGTATCAGTAATATTAAATAGCTAATGTTATTTTTCCATGTGTTTTTCTTTCTTAACTGAGTGCTTCAAAATTAAACAGCCTTTATTGAACTGAGTTCTGGTGGCTATCAGAGCAGTAACTTTTCTTGCAAGTGTTATTCCTGGTGTATTTTCTTTTAGATTATTTTAGGTTGGGAATTGAATGCAAACTGTCAAACTGTACTAGGGAGAGGAAAAAGCAAATCCTGTTACTGGGAAGAGGTAGTAAAAGGAGGTCAATATGTGCCAAACCTTGCTTCTAGGTTTTATCTGGAAGGATCCTTCCTCCATCTTTTGCTTTTCTCCATTGTGGCACAACAATTATTTGCAGATTCAGGATTTTGGGTAACTTTTAGATGGAAATAATATAAAGTGAAGAGAACAGGAAGAAATGTAAGGTGGCTCAAGATTTAGTAAGGAAAGACAACAGGTTGTGCCAACCATCAGCTTTCAAGTACATCCTTAGTAGAATTCACCAAAGAACAATCGCTAGTGAATTTTTGTTTTAATAATTGGAATTATTTTTGCATAAAGTGGGTGGTTCCTAAAATTTTATTTTCTGATAACATATACTCGTGAAAATGCCAAGAAAGAAAAAAAACAAAACCTTTTTTAAGTTAAATATTGTATAAGGATCAGAGTAATCTTCATAGACTGTGAACTTAGCTGAACATAAACTCTTCAGAGAAGAAAAAAACTTTGTGGAAAGCCTTAAAAAAATAGACTAATGCCAAGAAACATAGCTATTTTAAAGATAACATATTGAATCATATTATGGATATAGTGTGTGTGTGTGTGTATATATATATAGTGTATTGTAGTTCCAGTACTGGAGGTTATATCTTTTACTGTTTGTTAAAGTCAAGCAGAAAAAATCATTCATATATCTATACTAAATTCTTGTTCACACATCAAATAGAGATAAATAAGATAAAATAACCCTAAATCCTACCAAGAGAAAGGATAGTGCTTGGTAAAGTCCTTGGGAATTGCAATAGGTACAAATAAACCCTCCAGCCTTGGAAATGATCAATGACAGGTAGGAAGTCTCTTGGTTCTATTTCTTCTATTGTTCTGGGATGGACAATTACCATGTCAAAGGACTTAACCAACTGCTTGAAAATGTCATTAATTTTCTTAAATGAAATGTATCAGAGGAAATAGCTCCAGTGCTTAATTTCAGAAGCTTGGGTAATATACTGTTGGACCTATCTTGGGACAAGCAGTCCTCTCACATTTTGTTTGCCCTTGAGATTTAGAAGGTATCACATCTATAGTATTCGTAATAAGTAGCAATTTAACCAAGTTCAAATTAGATAGGAACAAATGGATTAACAAGCACCTCATTAAAATTTTAATTTCCATTTCATTTATCACTTTTAATAGAATCAACTCTGTTTGAGGGTGGGGGGGAGGATCCATTTCCAAGTACAACATTAATTTCACTGACTTTTATCAATAGCTTAGATTTATTTCTATGAAATATACTTTGTGTAGTTTTTGAAATACCTGACCTGCACATAAAACCAATAAATCTTTAAAGAATAAGGAAAAAACTAGATTGATTTAGTGGATATATTTTAAACTCCTGAACTTTACAGGTCTTGTTGTCTGTAGTATTTTCCTTACTTGGAATGATTTTGAAGAGGAATAAATGAATTTAAAATAAGCACATATTGGGGAATTATTGAAATCATTTCGCTGAAGATATCAGTGTAAATATTTCAGATGTAAATTCTGACTTTTAAACTTTTACATTCAGATTCCAAGCTCAAAGCCATGTTTTCAAGTACTTTAAATTCCTTGTCACAAACGTGTGCAGAATTTTCCTAAGTCAATGTTTTCTTTCAAACAAAGCTATTCTAAAGCCCCAACTTGAATACATCTTATTACTGAAGAATCATTTTATGGAAAAATGCAAGTTTAAAAATGTTTTATTAATGTTTATTTTCAAGGGGGAAAACAAAGTATAGGAATCCAAGAATTGTATCTTGTGGTGGTTCATCTGTACTTTGAGTTTCCTATGGTTGGTCATGGCATGTTTCAGGTGTCAGGTTCCAGTTTAGTTGCAGTAAGTATTTTCCATAGTCTGCTTTTCCCCCAAAATATTCACTTTATGCTGTTTTCCATTGTGCACTGGCACTGATGATGCTGATCACGGTGAGGAAAACTGTTTATTGTCCTTTTTCTATGTGGCATCAATATGAATATAAAACTCAAGTCTCCATGAAAGGGTTTAGGGAGAGAGCCAAATCACTTAATTTTTACATAGCATATGGGAAAATAAGTAGTTTTCAGTGTAATAGCAGCATGTAAGAGAGAAGGGCAGGAATAGAACTTGCAAGATTCTTCCAGGAAAGAAATTAAACATGAACAAATAAACATCTGAAAGAATTCATACTCAAGTAGTATGTTGCTTACGATGGAGAAATATGTTAGGCTGCTCATGTGTCAGTGCAGATCAAGGCTAAACTTCATAAACATCAGTGTTTTGGTGTCTTTTCTCAAGGAAAATTATTCAAATATAGCTTCTTTGTAATATTGCAATCAATCTTAGACACTGAGCTATTTTTTCCTGGAGTTGTTTGCAACTGTGATGCTAACATCTAAAACTAAATAGGTAGCAGAGCACTCATTGAGATCTTAAAGAAAAAACAAAACTCCAAAAAAACAATAAACCACAAAAAACTCACCACTAAGAATGACAAAAAAATCCAAACCACACCAGCAGCTCCCAGGAATTCATTAAAAATAAAGCTAAGAGTAGCCATTTACCATAGTAAAAGATGAATAATCTGTTTCTCCCTCTTTGTAAGTTGGAGTGATTCTGACAAACTCCCTTAACCATCAAAGGAAGCCATGATTCAGGAAAAATATTCTAATTTCACATCTGAAGGATAAAGATTATTCACTCACACAAGGTTTCTTTACATATATGCATGTGGTAGTGCTTTTGTGTGGCTTTGCTGAGGCTCTGATGTCACCCTAGGTCCACATATTCATTTAAACAGTACAAATGCAGAGCTACTTTATCAGTGATGCTACTTTGTAAATCATCTCCTTGCTGTACTGTTTTATTAAGTCATGTTTTGACAGATTCTAATCAAACTTTTCTTTCCAACTTGTTGGAGACAAAAGGATATGTCAAGGCGCTAAAGGGTACTTTGAGTGATTAAGGCAAATTAATTCTAGTAATTGCTCTGAAGGTAGGAGATTGAAGTACAGGCTAAGGTTAATAAAGATAATTTATACTTTTTATTTATATATGTATATACACACACTTTCTGTTAGGATCTACTCTTCCTAGAATACCTGTTTAAGTATGGATTTCAACTGGGAGATGACTGGATGTAACTGAAGAGCAGGCATGGAGCTGGAAAAGTACAATTAAGTTTTTACTCCTTTCCTCCTGTAAAATGAAGTTGGTTCATTGAAAAGATGTAAGGGGGGCCACACACCTAAGAAATATTAAAAAAAAAACAAACAACAAAAGCAACAAGCCTTAACTAAACCTCAAACCCTAACCTGTCCTGTTATGACAAAAAGAAAATGTAGCTGTGGTGCTTGCTTTAGTGTTGAGCATGGGAGTGTTGGGTGGATTTTTGGACTGGATGATCTCAGCGGTCTTTTCCAGCCATAATGATTCTGTGCGGTAAATCTTTATATCTTGAGATGATGTAGATAATCTTCAAACTTAGATTGTCGTAGAATCATGTAATGATTCAGGTTAGAAGGAGTTTTGAGGTCAACTCTGAAGAAAATGCCCAGCACAGGAGGTACACTAGGTGGAAGCAGCATAACATTCATAACTGCTTGGATGCAAACCTTCCAGCATCACTGATACTTGCCACAGGCTTTGAGCCCATGAGAGTGGCTTCTGTGATTACCTTTCCTGTGTCCCTGTGGTTTTCAAGGTTGAGTATATTGACAAAGAAACCTTCCAGAGTTCTGGTCTTAATATCCAACCACACAAGCTTGTGGTTTTCTTTTCTCTTGGGTTTCTTTTCTGCCTGTGGTATCTTCCAGTCCTTTTAGAACCTTTTTGCTTTTACTGCCTTAACTCTTGGAAGCCAGCGTGGTGGGGAAGTAGTGATAAAGACAGAGAAGACCTTTGATATTAGAAGTTTTTCCCATTATGTGGGAAAAATGATAAAGTGAAGGGACCTGAGCAACTTGTGATTTGGCTAAATTGTGTAGCTATTTAGGATTTAGTTGTTTAGGGCTGCTCTGCTGCTGTAAAATCTGTTTGTGGTGTTCACAGCATACTGGTGAGCATAACTACAAATTAACTAGGAAATAAAGATTATGTGTGTTTCAATCACTTAATTTTTTTAACAGGATTCACAGTCCTTTCCCCAACTGACCTCCACTTTTTCCATAAGCTCGTCCAAGTTGGCATCACTCTTGAAGCTACACCAGTAATCAGAATAGGATTGAGAATTTGTGGGGTGAAGTATTACAAGAAGTCTAACAACTGCCCAGGAAAACAAAATCCATCGTAAGAAACATAATTTGCTCTTTTTAGTCAAAAAGAGGCAATATTAAACATTACCACAGTTTTGTACCTGGTTTGAGTTATTGAACAAAATGTGTTACTGAGTAGTGCTACTGGTGGTTGACCTGCAGGTTATAAGGATGAAGTGTAGAGATCTAATCAATCATGCAATTAGTGAAATGTATGGCAAATACATTAGAAGAGAAACATTTTTTACCACTTGTGATTTTTTTTGTCAGTATTTGTGTTCCTGTGAGAGCAATTGGGCTGTTAAGAAAGAGTCCAAACTTCATTTGCTATTACAAATATTGAAACTTCTCAGAAGAGCTCATTAAAACTCCATTGTGTGAAATTCCATATTATATTACTAATTTGTTCTCATTTTATTTCCTGCTTTAAAAAAAAGCAGGTTTTTAGTGTCTACTTTAGTGGTCTGTAACTTAGTCACTAGATTTATACTTCCTGTCCAGAGAGCGTTGAAAGGTCAGTGAAAGCAAAAAACATGGCCTTTGGCTACCCATTATGAGTATCAGCCTTACTCTCTTGTGCTGAAAGCAAGCATCAGACTATCTAAGAGGTGTTTGTTTCCATAGCCCAATGCTTTCTTTACTCCCCTGATTATGAGGGAAGCAAAATCTCGCAAGAATTTGGGATCTTCTAGGCAATTTGCATAAGTGATCTGACTGACCTTAGCTGCCTGTGTTGTCAACTCTTTGGAGGAAAGCTGGGTTTGAGGCAGGTGATGGCAGAGAAACGTGCAGAAAAATTGTGTATTTCCTTAAAGAAGGTTAGCATTTTAAATACTTTATAAGTAAATATGACTTTTTAATTTCAGTCTCTTGCTACAAAATGCAGTTCTAGTAAATTATTTTACTACACAGTTATTTCCTGAAGTAGAAAGATAGTAAAGCAAGGTAACAAGAAGGATTTGCTAAGAGTTTATTAAAGACTTGATGGAACTCTCTGCTGTCACTGGTCACCAGGTTACTATATGAGCTTGAATATCCATCCTGTATGTATTACCAGGTTACTCTATCAGCTTTAATGTCCATTCTGCATGGACTATGAAGTCATCTTGGGATCCTGCCTCTAAATATGACCTCTAGCATTCTGCCAAAGTGCAGAGTTTGATGTTTTCCTCTTGGAGTACGTGGCTTGGATGGCAACGGCCCTAGCACCTAAGACTTGATGTTGAATGTACTAACTGAAGTACATTGACCCTTGAACTCCAACCTTCTGGGCACTTCTGGTTTACAGTCCTAACTGTCCAGGGACCATATAACACTCAGAGCAAGGAATATGCCAGTTTAGCAGTAGAGTGTCAGCAGCAGCCATAAAAGATGCAAGAGTGCTGTAGATCAATGGCAAACCTTAAAAACATCTACATGCAATTGTCTGCCACCAGTTTCTGTGCCAAATGTGAAAAGGCTTCAGGTACTATTCAATATCCTGTTCTGGTTCAGAAACTTTAGGTTTTCCTTTCGTACATTCCACATTTTTTCCCAATTTATCAGTGCTTTAGGTCTCTTGAGCTGGTAATATTAAGCAATTCTTAGAAATAAAATCTCTAGCTTTTCAATATGCAGTGAAAATTAACCTTTTCAACTTGTGAGTCCAGTTAGATGACTTGTTTGGGGAAAAATATCCTGAAATCTTCATAAGAGTAGCATCCTAACAGCCTTTTATTTTTAAGGCTAGCTTGTATATTTAAAACCTCTAAGTCTTGTGTCGAAAGGCCAAATGCCTTTGTTCTGGAGGCTATGTAGACATTAGTGTGTAGATGTTTGAATTGCCTCGCTGGATCACATCCAAGCTCTCAAGAGTGAAGGTCTAGAGTATTATAATAAAGCAAGCATATTTTAATTCCTTTTTGGGTTATATTCATCTTAGTTACAAGTTCTAATACACTGATTTATAACCTTTAAACTTTTTGTTCTTTTGTTTTTCTTATTGAGTTACTTTTTAAACCTCTAGGCAATGGTAAATATTGCCACATTCCTGTCTTCATGGTATAAAGAATAGTTTCATTGTTTTGTATAACCTTGATTTCCTTTGAATATTCTGATAAAATAATTAGAAATATATAAAATATCCCTTGCTTTTTCATCCTACTGATTAGTAGGTACTAGTGTAAGAATCATTATCATGGTTTTATTTGCTTGGAAAATCAGTTGGAGGAACATGTACCTATGTTTTTTGCATTATTAGTTTATTTTCGGGTGGAAAAAATGAAATTTTGAGTTTATTTCTGTGAAGTGCTGAATACTTTCTGATGGTGCTACCAAAGATTGAAGCCTGGTGAGAAACTTAAAGAATCTGAAGACAGTTTTCAGTTTCTGATGAACAGAGGATCTGTAGAAGTCAGTTATCACTGATAGAGATTAGGTGCTATTAAATTTATCAGTATGTGCTTCTTGTAGAACAAGCAGACTTTAGTATCAACAAGATATTTTTATGAAACAAATGCAGTTTTAGACTGAAAAGCTTCTGCTTATTGAGTGAAATTTTAATCTGAGTAGTAGTAAATTCATTTTTTTCCTGAATTTAAATATCTGTTGACTGGGCTGTGCCTGTTAGTTACAGCTTCTAACCTTAGAAATCTTTGAAGAGCTTCATGAAAAGGAAGTTTTCTTCCAGTTTCTCATAAAAAAATTTTGACATTTAGTAAATTTTTTTCACTTAATAATGAGCTATGTGTGATCTGTAGGTCTCTAATCATCTATTCTGGTGTAGAGAAGTACCTATGAAGTGTTCCAAAGTAACCATCATTAACTAGAGCAGGAGGAAAATAATCTTGGCAGATCCAGGGCTTACCCTTTACATTCTTGATTGCTGTGCACTGCATAGATATGGTTCTGCTATAATAAAGTAGAACTGCTATGATTTTGATTGATTGACATCTTGGATGCAATTGCAAGACACAAAATAATTAGCAATGGTGACAGCGACCTTGGGGAAAAAAATCAAATAGGATTAAGGTTAGAATTAAGTACTGAGAGCTTAAGGATAGTAGAATATTTAACTATTTACAGCTCAATTTGATTTTAAAAGCTTGAAATCTGCAGTTTGTACAGTAGAGTGAAAATAGTCTGGATGTTTTCTTTTCATACTGATAAACCACCGTGGCAGTGCTGACTTCTATCACTAGCTCAGTTTTGCATGTGAAATAAAATAGTTCCTGAATTTTCTCCAGTGGACAAATACTCCTGGATCTACTTTGGTACACCTGGAATCCTCACTTCCTCCTTGTAATATCCCATAATATTTTCTGAGAGCCCATAGACATTGTCTCATTTGCTTGAACCTTGGTTTAATTGTAGGGTTTAAGGAGTACAGAGTGAAAAATTGCATTACTGACAGCAAGAATTGAGTTTGAATCAAGTCTCATGGAGGAAAAAAAGGAGCTTTCTGAAAGGTATTCAGAGTATTAAATGGAAGGAATATCCTGAAATAAAATTAGTATGCTTATGCAAATGCCCTAGCTATGACTTCATAATTTGTGCTGCTATTCAGTTAGGCAGTGTTTACACTTGTTAATGACTTCCTTTATAAGTGATAATTGATCTTGCTCATTATCATATTAAATCCTTGATCATGTGTCATTAGTTGGGCACGTAATAAATGGGCTGTTTGATTTTTAGTGTAATGAACTAATTAGACTAATTAAAATCAATATGTGTGCCAATATTAGGCTTGGAATCCAAGTGCTGCTGCTGCTGTCTGCTGGGTAAAAAAAAAAAAAAAATCAGTAAAAGAAAAAGGGGCTTAATGCTGATTTATGAGCACTTGATGAGCGTGAGGGAGAATAAATTGCTTGGAGTGGGAGAAGCAGCATTAGTGAAGTACAAGATCCTAAGTGCATGGTAAGGTCAGCAGTAAGGGCATTCTCCTACATGTGTAGTTCTGTGGCACCTCTAAACCTTCTTGGCTGATGAGATCATTCTTCAGGAATGATTTGGAGATTGTGAAGTGCATTCATCTCTATTTATAAATACAATAGTGTTTGGGTGTACATTGAATTTATTGCTCTGTGTGCAGATGTTTGTGTATGTTAAAACACTTTCTATATCTTATATTTTGTAGAGCGCTTTTTGTTTTATACCAAGAGAAGTTCTAAATGTACCCAAGGAAAAGAGGTCATACTTTCCAATTTAGTGATGTACCGTTATTAATGGGGTGTTAAACCATGGTATCCGTTCATTCCTTTTTGTGTTTGCAAAGGAATTGCCTTTATCAGCACTAAGGCTATAAGAATATATCCTGTAGTTCTGTAATGACCTTTTGGAGAATTAGGAAGTGGAATATTATTGCAGAATTTGGGATCTTGTTAGTATACACAGGAAGGAAAAAAAAAATAGTGGAAATCCGTTTGGCTCCAGGAAGAGATTAGGAAAAAATATGAGGCGATGGGAAGAAGTAGGCCGCATTCTTTGCAACAAAAATACTGCTCATAGAAAAGAGGGTTTGTGTTAATTTTTTTTTATGTCTGTATTTTTTAATTGTCTGCCTCAATACTTCCTAGGTTCTTTGTGGAGCACTTGATATCTTCAAAATAAAATACAATATATTTATTAATGATAAGCATTGGACAGGCCAGAGCTTTATTTTGTCATTGCATGGAAGTGATAAAGCCTGGAAGTATTTAAGACATTATATTTAAGTATATTAAGTAGGTATGGTGCTTGATCATGATGTTCTTTATAACAAAAAAGATTCTCTGATTCGATGACATAGACCTTCAGAATCAGAGTCCCTTACACGTATCGCACCAGACACTTCCATGCCCAGTTTGGTGTTGAGGAGAATTTAAGACATGGTTTCTCACACCTTGAGGACATCATTTGACATCACTAAGTTGTCCATGTCCCAATCAGTAAGACAGAATAAATGACGCACACCTAATTACTAACTAAATAGTACTAGTGCCAAGTAAATAAAGTAAATAAGTAAATATGAGGTAAAATAGCTCAATCTTATGGCTCCCAGGCCTAAACTTAATCCAGGAAATGATATGGCTTTTGAGGAAGTTCCTCTTCTGCTTAAGTCACTGAAAATGTGGGTATTTAGACACTCCTAAATTTCAGGCTTTATAAGAATATTCCCTTAATCAGCTGACCTAATTTTGATGATGAATATTTTACAGTAGTGGTGACTTATTAATAAGGATTTCAGAAAGGCAGAATTGGAAGTAGGTGTCAGCTCTAATTTAAACAAGTGCTTGAAGGGAATCTACAGCATTAATGTAGACTTTAAATTGAGAGGATCCATTGAAATTCCATTTTTTTTTCTTGAACTTAGAACTTGTTCAGAGTGTGTACTCATTTACTGTGCTGTAAGAGTAAATTCTGTTAAAATGGTTAACCTTCTGAATGGTTGCCTTTAGTGATTTGAGACACTCAAAGAATTATTTCCCAAGCTTTAAGTATATTTCACTAATTGTCAAATGTGGTGAAATTGGTGATGATTAATAGGAAATGTCTAAATTAAAAATTTGAGTCTCTTGGATGAGATCCGAAGAGAAGCTTGGGAATGATGTGTGCTAATCTAAATATAGGGTGGGTGTATTGATTGGGAACTTCATGATGGTGGAGTTGTCAAAATCTGGAGGACGTACATTGCAACACCAGGCTGTGCTCAGGGGAGTATATCCAGCTTGAATCCCAGAAAAAACACTTTCTGTGCTTGAAGCAGCATAGCCTGAGAAGAAAAATGAGCTCCTTTATGTCTGAGGTGCATTCAGTATGCACATTATCAGCTCTCTGATCCAAAGCACACAGCCAATGTCCTTGGTTCCTGTCAATGTACTGAATGCCCTGAGGAGCAGTAGGGGTTTGAAAGATCTGAGGTGAGGTGGCACCAGTTCAAGTACCTTTCTTAGCAGCAAGAGGTGGGGGAAAAGCTTCTGCTGGGGTTTTCAAATCAATATTTTTTTTGTCCTTCATTTACTAAAGTTGAGAAAGCAACTTGTTTAAAATGAGGTGTCTCTCCATGAGCATGGTGGGTGCTTCACCAAGTCTTTCTTGTATGAGAGAAATGGAGAATGAAAAAAAATCTCTTGCAGTATTTAGTTGAATCTTGGCCCAGCAGAAATTTAACCCTTGATGTGTATTTTACTGGACTGGATGCTAGCCAAGATGCAGGGATGCTACTGTATCATTATTCTTGCTATTGCAAAGCTTGATGTCTGATTTCTGAACTCTGATTTTTTTCCTTCAAGTAATTGTGTAGAAAAGAGGTTGCAAGCTTTGAAACTTCAATTTTTTAATTGTTTTTTTTAGTTGTACAGAATTAATTTTAAGTTTATTCACTCCTGGTATCACTTTAAATCTGTATCTTGCTGATTGACAGCTCCACTTGATGACTGCAGTATGCCACCAGGTAATAGACAGACTAGCAGTGAAGCAGTGATCATTACTGCTGGGACTGGGAAACACTCAGCCTTGCTTTTATTTTCTAATTTTTTCTTTTTTTAAGCTTTCCTCAGCTGGAAAGTTTTGACATCTGCTGGTTTGGGCCATAGCTGAACAGCTGTCAGCAGTGGGTGGCTGCTTTCAAGCAGCAGTTGGTGGGATGGCAGGGTGCCAGCTCCTACCATCTGTGCAGCTGACATTTCCTTCTAATTAACAGGAGGGTTAATTGTTCTTGCAGGCTCCACTGTAGTGTCTAACATTACCCAAGGGAAGCATGTACAAGGGCAGGAGTGGCAGGGAGCTGGGGACAGCCTTGCTAACAAACCCATTGAGAGAGAGACTGCTTAACAAACTGCTGAGGATTTTACTAGCTGGAGAAGGCTGAGGTATTTCTCTCTTTTATTATTATTATTATTATTATTCTGATGAATTATGCCAAGCCTGTAATGATGTAGAAGAAATCAAGCTCTTGAAAGGCCCAGACTGCTGCCTTGGGGCAAGAGAGAGGGAACAATTTGCATGTTATTACTGCATATTCATACCTAATTGTGTTAGGCTTTGCTAATAGAGCAGAATGACAGGATGAAAAATCAGCCACTGCTTTAGAGCCAACAAAGCTACTGGGTTGGGGTTTCTTTTTCTTTTTTTTTTTATTTTTTCCCCTCTGTACTGAGTGCTGAATGATCATTTAGACATTTAGCTGTTCAATATGACAAGTCTGCCATTTGTTGGCTTGGCACAGAGTGATTTATAAAGGAATATTCTAATTTAACTTTTAGTTTACTCGTGTTTTATCCAGCATTCATGGCAGCAATTCGAATGGGG
This sequence comes from Bucco capensis, assembly GCA_013396975.1. NCBI lineage: Eukaryota > Metazoa > Chordata > Aves > Piciformes > Bucconidae > Bucco > Bucco capensis. The sequence goes on along the minus strand of VWZO01021698.1, from coordinate 457,861 downwards.
ATATTCCTAGTTGTAATTCACATAAAACTACTTTACATGAAATATTTCCATTGTTTCATGATGGATTAATTTTAATGTTTAAATAGCTTTTTCAGATGTTGTTATGCCATAAATGAGAAACCTCTATTACAGTCCTGTTGCTTCATGCTGATTGAACTAACACTTTTATACTGCCATTAAGACATTTTTTCTAGAGTGCTGGGATTATAGGTTGGTTGAAGAAGTTGTCAAGTGATACCATACCAGATCTAGAGCTTCTAAACCCCAAAATAGACATATACTCAATTTAGGCTGAGTTCCAATCCAGCTTGTAGGTGTGAATATCTCAAAACTTCAGCTAGAATGCACTTTTTATCATGTTTAAAAGTACCAAACTAGACCTGCCTTAGCAGGAAAAAAAATGTTCCTCAGTTTCACTGCAAGCTATTAATTCCTTACTCTTCCAAATCTATAGAATCTCATCTCTTATTCTCTTCTTTCACACTATTCCATAAACATGATTAATGCTCCAGAAAACATTACCATATCTCATACATTAAAAATTAGCAAAGAATTGAGATAAACTACCTTACTTGTTAGAACATACTGGAAAAGTTGATAGTGATACCAGACATGATAAACTCAGGAAAGAAGGCTAGAAATAAGATGTTTTTCAATAGCTCTTAAGTAATTTTGGATTCTAAATGACTTGAACATGTATTAGGCCTAAATTGCAAAGTAGATTGCTGGTAAACTTCCCTCAGAGGGAAGTGTCCTTAGCTCATTAGTGAATTGGCTAATCCCAGAAACAGTAGATGAGATTGTCAAAGCTTGGCCACAAGAGAAGGGATTAGAAGGAACTCAGTTGGATTTCAGTTGTTTGCGGTAAAATTAAGAGATTTGTAATGAAACTTGAGATTCAAAACTTCTTCCTCTTTTTTGGTAACTGTTGACTGCTGTATAAATCTGTTTTTACAAGTGTAATGCTTTCTTCATGGAGAAACACAGTCCTGTGGGTAGTTTAATCAGCAGAAACATTTATACTCTACCTACTTTGTTTTTATGCAGAATATTTCCAACATATTTCCAACTCTTCAGTGAAAGTTTATTCTGATGACTGGTACTGATGTTTTATATATGTTATTTAAATACTGCAGTCTAGGCAACTGAATATAATCTTCCAGTAGATCACTCCATCAAAGTGGCTGCAAGATGTAGTTCTTGGTAAATATTGATTTTTTTTATTTTTTTTTTTTTACATTGGATGTGGAAACTTACTGCTGAAATTACCTTTTTTGTGAGAAGATTCTGATTTATAAAGGAATTGGATGAAAAAGAATAGTGTTGAACCTCTGAAGGTGCAAGTGCAGCAAGGGACAATGTGACTGCTCCAAGTAGGAATGACCTTAGTCTCACGTAAAAAAGACAACTTTTAAATAAGCCAAGTGAAATTAACGTTTTATTTCCTTTTAAAGCCAACTAGTTATATTTACCTGGAAGTGTCAAAGAATGTCCCTGAATAACATATATATGAACATCTTTAATAAATCAACATTCTGAAAGTGCCTGGAGCTAATGTAATTTATTATGCATGGCAGAAGATGCTAAGTATATTGGCCTTCAGCAGAAAAGAATAAAATGGTTTGATTAGGTTTAATTTAATTATTGTTGTAAAAGAAAATGGTCTAGTGCTGCCTTCTCTGTCCTTCAAAGAATTCCTTATGGGAGGAGAACAGTACAAAAATTAAACCCACTTACCATGTTGGAAAAGGCATCTCAGGCAAGGCCATTTTAAGGTTTTGTCCACTCATTTCCTTCTCTTTCTTTTTTCTCAACTAACACCTGAGCTTCAGTTCTTTGCTGTCTGGACACTCAGTGTCTATCTAATCTGGTGTTTTTCTGCCCTCCTGGTGGAAAACAAAGTAGAAGAATCTGCCAAGACTGGAAAAAATCAACAAAATGCAATGTAAATTCAGGACTTCCCAAAGAGGGTTCTTCTAGACTGAGGTTGTGATTTGTGGTATAGATATATTTGATTCCTTATTCCTTCCTGCAGCTAGGTGAACTCTCATACGTTTCCTCTATCAAATTCCAAAGCTCATCATCAGGGATTTCTTGGTCATCTCTTTTCCTACAAAAGTATTTCTTGCCAATACTGTTACTCCTTTTTCTTGATGCCTTAATATAATATATTGCTGTTTTAATTTAATAGATAATCCATCCTTTCTAAACAGGTCCTTGTTGGAGCCATTTTCATGTTATTTTTTTCAGTAGGTTGCTTTACTTCTCACAGCATAGAAGTTTTAAGGTCTTTGTCACTTAATTAGGCTTCTATCATATGCTATTTTCTCTCACTATGAAGATTCATCTCAGAATTTAAATCGCTTTTGAGGAACCGTAGAAACATTGACATAATCTATTTTTTACTTTATTATCACTTCAGCTACAGAAAATACTTGTGGCTTTATCCTCAAGATTTTTTTTTTTTTGATGGGTTTATACAGGCTATTCTATCTGAAAGGTGGAATGAAGAATATAGTCAATGGAATTAAGAGTCCATCCAATGGAATCTTACATCAAGAGGATTGTGAATTCTGCGTAGCCAATATTTAGAGTTAGTAGCAATTATTAGCTGAATCTTGGGTCCTAAACTGCTTCCATTGGAAATATACTCTGCAGAGTATATTCATATCCATTCCTGTTTACATACAGTTCCTTTACATGTGAGAAATTCTGGGGACAAGAAGAAATACAAATCAGGGAAATATTATTTACATGTAGCTGGCATTTAGCTGTTCTTATCTTTTTTTCCTTTCTCCTACAATACTGCCTTTTAAAAACTATATTTCATGCTATGCTGATTTAACGCTCTATTTCACCATATGTTGATTTCTATTTCTATAACCATTACTAGTTACTATTTCCCTTTGGAAACCTCCAGATGATGAAAGTAGTGAACAAGTTGTTGTCTTTGTGGTTGTCTTGACTGACAAGACCTTTGGGGGTATTTTTGCTGTTCTGAAAATGTGTTGTGTATAAAAATAACCGTCTCTAGGAGGTTCTGTTATGGATGGTGATGGAGGGGGAGCACAATAAATAGCACTGTTGGTACAGCTCAATCACTTCATGCTGCCACAATACTGCACAATCCTTTCCTTTGTGAGTGAGCTTGATAGAGTTTTGATGGATGTGAGTGCTTGGCATATTCATTTTTAATTACCATCTAGAATGGTTTCAGGTTTTGTAAAACAAGGAAGAGTAAAAACAAGCCTCAAGAAATAGTAAAAACAAATTTGGTTTGGCTGAAGCTTACTGAAAAAGTTATATTGATTTTGGCTGCTCCTGGTCCATATATTTAGCTGATGTGAACACAATTTTTGTTATTCAATATCAATAATTATATTATAGTTGGAAGGTATATTTTGAACTGATATTTCCTCTACTAGAAAGCTGTGAACTTTACTATAAATTACAAGAATATTTACTATTAGCTTGATGCCAAGCACATATTTTTGTTAACATTCATTGAAAGTGTTCCTAGTGCAAGGAACATGATACTAAACATGGGGAATGTAAATCCTGTTGCCAACTTGCATGGTTTTTCCAGTGTCAGATGATGGAATTCCGAAGTATTTGAGCTGCTCTGTCAATGGGCATGACTGAGAAGAGCTTGGCTCCATTTTCCATCTGTTTAAAGACTTGGGCTAGAGTAGAGTTTATCTTAAAAGATATAGCTATCTTATTATTATTCCTTTATCTCTTTATAATTGATTAATATTCATTTGGATGACTAATTTATACCTCCTACAGCTCCTGGCTTATTAATTGTTTAATTTTAGAGCAAGTAACTGAGTACTTTCAAGCTGTCATTGAGGTACACATTAAATACTCCACTGATGCATAAAGTTGTCGAAGTACTTCAGATGTACTTCCTACATCTAGTACTGTACGTGTAAAGAAGAATAATAAGAGTAATTTAGATAGAAATGGCATTTGATAGCATGAGATTTAGCAAATTTTATGATCCTGTACTAGTTTTGTTTTTCTTTACATGTGTCTTTCTTTTTTGCATGCCCGGTTTGCTCTGTAGTAGGCCAAGCAGAAACCAGGAGCAAATTGAATCAAGAGCACTCACACTTAATAATAAACAAGATTAAATATGCAAAGGATTAAATTAGAAAATTAACCTTAAACTGTAGATAAGCCTTTTGCCTTTGCAATTGAAATTAATCTTGATATGTGTTTAGATCAAAGGAACTGAATCTCAATCCACATTGATCTGTTGATGGGAATATGCAGCAGTTCTGCTTCACTTGAGAGCCTATTGACACTTCTTAGACAGGACTTAATTCTCATTTTAGGTAGATCAAGATGTTCTCTCACCTTCTAGAGAAGTAGCTAGTGCTGTTTAAGATTTTGGAGTTGAAGTGGTGTGGTCAGCTTATGCAGGCAGAAGAGTTTGGGAAGATTTTCTTTTAGGAATTGCTAGTAGTGCCAATTTCCTAGTGTTTTTATATTCCCATTTTGCATGTGTCACAGCCAACTTCACTGTTTATAGAAGAAGATTTAATGATAAAAAATCATTCCAGGGATCTCGTCTTAACTTTCTCTTGTAGTTATTTTGCTGTTCTTTGAAAGAATTGAATTAGTTATTTTTGTTAGTATTGGGAAGGAAGTAAAAATAAAAGTCAAGTAGCCTGCAGATGAATTTATTTGTTTTGATCTTGACATTTTAAAAATTGGGAAGTTAGTGCGTAGCATGGAAGCCAGGTAAGGGTATAGCATTTTTGGCTTTGGTGAAGGGAAATTTAAGATGCACATATCCTTTCCTTTTTTTTTTTTTAACTTAGCATTGATAGCCTGTTCTAAAAGCAGACAAAATAATCCCCAAATAATTTGCATTTACCCCACATGCAGAGCTTGCATCCCTTACATCCAAGAGCAGGAAGAACAGACCTTGGGGAACACTTTTCTTCACTATTGTACAATGCAGGTAGAAAAACTATATTTTTCACATCTATCTTTACATTTCTCCTATTCTTAGCACTGCAGGAATCTCTCTTTGACAGCAAAGGAAGTGGATTGAGAAGGCAAAGTACTTTTGTATTCCTGATGGTCTCAATCAGCAGGAGGTCTCCCAATGAGATGACACCTGAAGGCCCTGGAAGTTCCGAGTCTATTACTAGACACCTGTCCAACTTCTTTTCCAAGAAGCATGAGGTCTATACAATGGCAGGAGTGGATCTCTGCAATCATTTTTTATTTCATAACTCTGGCTATGAAGAAGAGGCACCAATCCTCAATAAACCCTTGCAGAGCAAGGTTCCTGCAGGTCCCAGTGGTGTCTCTAAAAGGAGGACTCTCCTGTGCAGGCTCATTACCATATCATCCCATCTCACAGTACTAACTTTTCCGGTTCCCCTCAGACCTTTTATTCTTTGCAGTGCCAACTAATTCTCCAATTAAGTGTTCTACAAACCAGGTAATTGCAGGAGGACATCGCTTGAAGGTAGACCCGCCTGCAGTCCAAATGGGGCATTCTTTAACCCTTCAATTCACAAGGAGAGCACCCTGTATCCTCAGCAGTTACTTACAGCATACAATAGGTCTTTCTCAAGCTGAAGATGCTCTCAGGTGACTGAAACCCTTAGCTATTGTGATTTCTGGGACTAATGAGGCTCTGCTGACTATAATCCTGCTTATGTTTTCTGATGTAGAAGAAACTGAAAGTCAAGGAATCTCTTTTCTTAGGAAACCCAAAGCCCTACAGTGGAATACATAGCTGAAAAGTGCTTCACAAATTGGTAGGTCTAGGAGAGACTGCAGAAAGTAGTAACATAAAAATGAATTGAATGCATTTTTAGAGAATTCAAGTATTTTTAAATATATATATTATTATATATATAGGTGTTTTTATACATGTATGCTGATACCTCAAGTAATGTGAAGCAGTCAGAAGAAATAGCAGAAACTTTGAATGCAGCCATCATAGATATGGATAAGGAATCTCAAGAATAGCAGAAGTGTATAAATGTGATTGAAGGTTCAGGCTTTCTCTGTGTATTTTTATAGCCTCCAAGTGCTTTGCTATGTTAAGTAAAATAATATTATTTCCTCCTCTAACGCTTTTCACTGATTTCATGCTACATGGTACAGTATTAGTACTTGTGAAAATGCCAATAGGTAATAAGTGTTTTTTCAGTTAAATACTATATAGTCTCTTAGGTGCCAACATATTCATGTACAGAAAAACCCAGATTACTTCAGAACAGTTCGTGAAAGGAGTTCCAGAACAATATTAGAAAATGATTTGATGTAATTGTTTGAAGGTGGAGAAAATAATGTGGAAAGGATGAAGTATAGGAAAGTAGTCCAAGAAAAATGGAGCATTTCAGTGAAACATGGCTATTCCCTAAATTATTTAAGTGGAAACAGAAAAAATAGACAAAAGGGTTACTAGGAATGGTAAAATCTTGTGCTGAGAAGGACCAAAATACATAAGGCAAGGAACAGGATAACTGATAAAGTTAAGTTCATGCAGAGAGAATTCAAGGATAGTTTGTGGTAGTAGTTAGTCAGATCCTACTGCTCTCTGCTTGAGAAGCTTCTTCCACATTCTTTTTTGCTGCAATGGTTAAATTATTAGACTTATTCCAGAACTCAGCAGTCAGATGGTTTCTCCACTTATCACTGCATTTTTGGTTGTCTGTTACTCTTAATTTTTAATAGATCATTGATTAGAGGTTTTTTTTTCATTGCAGGCAGGATTGGGTACAACTAACACAAGTCAGGATTATCATAGTTTAGTGTTAATTATGAAAACAATAAAATGATATATTCACTATATGAAAGGCATTGTGGTTAGTTAAAATATAGTAATATCAAAATCTTCCTACTAATATTTTTGGAAGATATCAGGATGTGTACTGCAAAGACACATACTGGTGTATGGCAAAAGACAAAAAACACTCCAAAAACCAGTAAAAACTTCATGCAAATAGAGATCCAGCAAGTGTTTTACTTTAGTTATCTAAGGAAATGTGCCATGTTATAAAGGAAAACCTAAAGATGCACTCTGCAGAACTTAATATCTTTCTAATTTAACAAGTTCATTAGTTTTCTGCTGTTAGATGAGAATTTGAATTCCAAGGAGTAATCCTCCCAAGAAAGCATCAGGCTTATTTGTTCAAATCTCCATCAAGATGGCAATGAATATAAATAATAACTCCAAATAATAGCTGAAAGAGTCTGCTCACCTCCAGGTTTTTATTATTATTATTTTCTACAATATTTCACCTTTATTAATAATTAAAACAAGAATGTCAACTCCAGCTTTGGGCCTAACTTGGCCTTTATAAACTTGTTTGACTTGTGGAATTTGGCAGTAGGATTAAAATTTAGATATTTAATTTGAAAAATAATGTTAAATATATATCTTTTCCTAGGTTGCAGTTTTCCTTCTGCTCCTGAAGGTGCTCTGAAAGGGATGCTGTTGGGTGTGTTTAGAATGCATTTATGAACAAGAATTGGTTTGTTTTATTTATTCTGGCAGCAAACTTCCTTGTAAACACCTGAAAAAATTATAAATAAGAAAAAAAGAATTTAAAATAAATAAAAATGAAGTCTAGACTTAAGTCTGTTGCATCCAGCTCCATCCCTGCTCCTGCGTGACAGAGGTAGTTTAATCACCCATAAGAAATTACTAGCTCCTCTGTTCCTGAAGCATGACATTTCAATTGCACAGCCAATAAAAGAATTACATGAAGAGGACTGGAATGATTTACTGTATGGAAAGCCCCAAGACCAAGGTTACCATGGTGAACCTCCCTTTCTCTGCACACAAGGTCAAGTGAGAAGTGACCTGGCAGTGGCCAGCTTGCCATGCTCACATAGTAAATAGATTGCACCAGCAATGGTTTGGTTGGGCTGCTGCAGAAATGATTAGGAAACATTTGAATAGCTGATATTTTTTGGTTGTTTAGTATTTTATGTGGACAATAAGGAATTTAAACCCAGGGGGTTTTAGCTATTTAATCTAGGGGTGATTAATTCTAGTTGATGCTTTTCATATTTCCTGACTCTGCGTTTTATTGTACATTGCCAAATTCTTCTTCCAGCTCCAGTGGTGCTGGAGATAGGGAAGCAGAGGGAGCCTTGCAAATAGTCTGTGTACAAATATTGTCAAGGAAAACATACAATTATAATTAAAATGCTCAGAGAAAAAAATGTGAAAAGCAGGGAGTTGATCTAACAAACATTTTGTTGATGCAGAAAATGAGCACTAGACTAATAAATGTCTGTTGAATTCCATATGCTGTAAGGAAATGAAACCCTTTGGGTGATGAATCTTGGCTTTAAAGAGGCAGTCATCAAATATTTAAGCTGAAAATGCAGTAACACATGCTAGCTGTCAGGGGGAAGTTTGGTGGATGTTATGACAAGGCTTTTTAAAACATTTATAGTCAGTATTTTTATAGAAATGTTCATTAATTCAAAGAGACATTCAGATCTGGCAACCTGCATTACAATGGAGATTTGCTGGATGCATGAGGAAATCTGTGTAAAGGCAGAAAAATGGGGGTGAAATATCTAGCAATCCTGCTTAAATTATACATTATAAAGCCTAGGTATTGGTGTGTTGTCATATTATGCATGAAATTTAGTGCATAAATCAGATTGTTCTCATTCTGATGTCGCCAAAAGGCACAAAATATGACAAACAGGAGCAGGCATGTGGATGTTCTCCTGCTCAATAATTCAAGGAGCATTTGTTTTATGGAAATGGACTCCTGTTAATAAAAATTACACTCATTTATTACACCACTTCCACCTGATAATTAAAAAAAAATGTCCTGTTCCTTTGAAAAAATCATTACAAAAATGTGAATAATGCATTTTGGTTTAATATCTTTATAAACAAGAACTTTAGCAGTCAGATTAGTTCTGGAAAGCAAAGCCTTATTGATTTCTGTAATCATTTCATAATGCTGTTACAGTGCAGAGCTGAAAGTGCTAATCTCATTTTGGGGGAGAACTCTCTGCATTTCAAGCAATGCTTGAACTCTCACATACAGCGTCTAAATATTATATATATCTAAATCTATTAATTAAAATTTATCTAAATATTAATTTGGTACAAGGTGCCTTGGAATCTGCAGCAAAATACCTTTCCAGATGTGGGAGGCGAAGAAAGGCGTTACTTCTAACTGTCCCTTTGACAGTAGTGTGGCAATAATGGGTTTTTTCCAACATTCAAGCTTATTGGCTGGTAATATACCAAAATTCCAATATAGTTTCAATCATTTTAATTTCAGTTTTAAATATATCCTAACCTGAGAGCTGTGTTCTCAATAAATCCCTCAAGTATCTACGATTATGAGGGATCTCTAATGGAGGATGCAAGATATCACTTGACCTTGTGTCTGCTTTCCTGTTTGTACTGTATAAATAACTTATTTTGGAGATTAATAAACTAATAGTATGTTCATATATACTGGATTATCATATATTCATATATATGAATTGTTAACTTGATGCAATTTAAACTGCTAAAAAGATTAAGCCTCTGAAATAATTTTAATAGTAAAAGCTTTAACTAAAACAAGAGAAGTGTGCAAAAAACCTGGAGGTGTTCAAAAACTATATAGATGTGGTACTTTGGGCCATGGTTTAGTGGCATGAGGGTGATAGGTAGATGGTTGGACTTGATGATCTTGGAGGTCTCTTCCAGCCTTAATGATTCTGTGGTTGTGTAATTCTGTGTGTGAATATAATGCAAAGGTTCCCTCTGCTTAAGTTCCTGGCTACAGGTAATGAATATGCTCCATCCAAGTACCTAATTCCACTTAACTGAGTGCAGTTGAATTTTGCTAAGATCATTTCTCTCTTCGAGATAAAAAGCGTAATTTGTATTCTAAAAATGAGAGAATAGCAAACTTCAGATGGAAGCAGTTTGAAGCCATAAAGTTAGAGAAGTAGATCATAAAATAACAACAGAGAAGAGATTTGTCAAGTGTGAATGTAGAGAAGAGTTGAGTTTAGAATAGGAGAAAGGAAGCAAACTGCAACCTAAAGAGAATGGAGCTTTATCTAGACCCTTGAATGGCTGCAATACATCATAGCCCCACTGAAGTACCTTTCCCTCTGTCACTTCCCATCTGCTTTGTATCCCTTCTTTGTTCAGCTTTTCCACACCTTCCCACCCTAAATGTCACTTTTCCTTAGGTGTGTCTTTTACCTTCTAAATTCCCCTTGAATCTGTGTTTACATAGGAGTGCCAGTTCTTTCTCTAGCCTTGTCTTCCACCTCTTGTTTTATTAATACTCATTTTGCACCCCAGGTAACCTTGCTTTTCATCACATTGTTTCTCCACCAAATGCTTTAGTTTGCCCTTAGTGCTCACCTTTAGAGTCACATATCCCCTTGTATTTCTTCATAAAAATGAGGGGAAAAAACAGTTAGTGAAAAGTCCATCAAAAGATGAAAATCCCTGAAAGGAATTGAAGTTTTTAAAGCTTGCTTTATTGACATGTTTAGTTGGTTTCATTGTGGGCTTTTCTGTGTGTTTGGACTTTGCCCTTTCCTGCTACAAAAAAACCTTGCACAACTATTTTTGTCTTATTTTGACTTCTCATTTATCCTTAGGTTTTCTGCTGTGAATATTGATATTGATAATATAGTTATTGATTGATTTCACATCTTTTTGTGGCACTTAAATAGTGTTTCTGAGGTTTAATCAGTAATCGCTCAGGAACCACTCTAGACAAGTCCAGTTACACTTATTGAAACCAATATGCAAACTGAGTCCTATTTCACCTCATGTTAATTAAGCTGCTTTGTAGTTTGGGATTGGCTCCTGTATTAGCAATAAGATGCAGAAAATAAATGTATTAGTAACCAGTAGAAGCTCAACTAGGATTCCATATCACCCCCAGTGACACATTTCCCATACCCAGCCCAAGAAACCTTTAGGAGACTACTCCCTACCAAACCCAAACTGATCAGTTCTCGTTTGCTGGTCCAGTTTTCAGCTTCATTTCTTTCCTCAGGTTGACTGAGGAATATTTCTGCTTTATCAGAAGATGTCATTTCAGTTTACATCTTCAACTCTACCTCATCCCCAGGTGCTGTGAAGTGAATTGCATTCAGGCAGAGGCTTCTCAAGCACAACTGCTTCATTTCACAGCAGCGCAGAAGTATTCAACTACCAATCCCTGGAGTGTTCTCCCTTTGCTAACAGTTGCAAAGTGGTTTGGAGAATGCAGTTTTTCAGAGCCAATTAAATTATGTTGTGAAACATACAGTATCAGGGTTTTATTCTGTTTAAAGAAGGCAACCAAACAAACCCCAAATAAATCAATTTTCTCAGCTTCTGAGATTAGGGGAAGAAATGAATTCAGGGTTTCTCTGAGACTTTGGGTGTTTTCAAATGGAGCAGGAGGTCTTGACCTATGGTTGGACTTGATGATCTTAGGGGTCTGTTCCAACCTTAGTGATTCTGTGACATCATGATTGACTCATCTGAATGCCTTCTGTGTTAGAATGATGTTTCTGTGGGCCAAAGAAAGCCTGGAATATAAGGTAACTCAACTTTAGCAAGACTCTTTGCATCCTTTCCCACTGTATTTTTATTTATAAGCTGGGTTGGATGAATGGGTTCATAGGTGGAGTGAAAAATAAGCAGTTGTTTGGACTCGAAGGGTAGTAATTAATGGCTCAGTTTTCAGATGACAACCAGTCAATACTGCAGCCTTTCTTCCTCAGTTTTCATCAATGATCAGGAGGAGGAGGTAAAATGGACCCTCAGCAAATTTGCACATGAGGCTAAACTGGGAAGGGAAGGTTAAATGAGGTGCTGGAGAGGGAGATGTTGAGAAACTTAGGGACAGGGCCAAGAGGAACCTATAAAGTTTAAAAGATGATGTGCAGAGTCAAACAGAATAACCAAGGGTATCAGTACAGCTTGGGAATTAACTCGCTTAAGAGCAGCTCCTCTGAAGGGAGAGGTTTTAGTGGATTGCAAGCAGAGTATGAATAGGATGCTATCACAAATGAGGCAAATTGGGCTACACTGGAAGGAATGTGGAGAAGATATCAAAGGAAGTTGTTATTACTTTATCCTTTGTCCTGGTTTGACCAGAAGTTAGGGTCAAAAGAACAATCTTTTTGAGAGGATTTTGCTACAATACCCCCTCTTCCCAAAATGGGAACAGCAATAAACAAAAACAAAACCACTAGGCACACAGACAGTGAATTTCTAAGAATAGCTTTATCTAAATTTAAATGGTACAACAATATGAAAGAGACAACCAATAAAGAAAGATAAGGTGGTTAGTTCAAAGATGGCTTTTGGCCCCTTCTCCCTTCTAATCACTCAATGTCTGTCCTGCCGGCACAATGTCGGCAGGTTTCAAATCAAAACACCTCCTCCCTTCTTCCAATCAATCACCTCCCCTCCCCCTTACTATCATTCCGGGATAGGAGTTGTACAAATTACCGGAGGAATTTCAAAAATGCCAGAGGCCCTTTTTCTGTAAAGGGAGAAAAAGGCCGAGCCGAGAGAAGCAGGAACATCAAGCAGCAAAGCAGGAACAGGAAACAGGAAACAGGAAGAGGAAATCTCAATTCTCTCTTAAATACACAAAAATTACATCATCCCTCTGCGCAGTCCGTGATTTGCTGCTTTCCTGTCTCTCTTGAATGATGTCTCAGGGTTACAGTTCTTGACCCCCCCGTCCAGAGACGCTGCGATGATGATTTACAGCTGCACATGCGTGGGGTTTTGATTCTCTCTATTCCTTATCAGTTCCTCGGCTCCTCCCGGCAAATTCTTTCGGGGGGGAAAGAGTTCAGCTACTGAGTCTCTCTTCTTTTAAAGAAACAGTGTCCATATCCAAATTCAAAAGTTCAAAAGGGAACATGACGTACACTGTTAAATTTTAATCACTCCAGGACAACTTCACATTGAGGGGGCTGGAACTGGAGGGGTTTGTTCATATTGGCATCACAGTTTGAGGTGGTTTCAAAACAGGAGAAGGGTCCAAAAGAGGGCTCTAAAGAGTATAACATGGTTGGAGACCTGGAGAACATGCTCTTCAATGAGAGATGGCGTAACCTGGTGAAACAAAAGCTAAAAAAAACTTTAACAGCAGCAGGATGATGGAGCTAACTCTTCTTAGTAGTGACGCTTGGTATTATAAAATGCAAGAGCAACAAGTTTCAGCTTCGGTGTGGACATTAGAAGTGCTTCAGCAGGAGGGTCATGCAACACTGGAACAGTTTATGAAATGTTTATGGGCCATGGAATCTCCATCTTTGGGGTGTTTTGAAGCTTGTCTAGACAAAGTCAAAGCTGATCCAAGCTACTACTTGTTGTAGTCTGTCTTTGTGTAAGATGTTCAACTAGGTAACCTCTAGACGTTTCTTGTAATCAACATTCCTATGACTGTGTCTTGTACTACTGGATACTTGCATATTTCAGGTGTCCTTGTGCTCCAGACTGGGTGGAAAAAATGTAGTCAGGATCTGTGACCATTGTGTTTATTACATACGTAGACATGATAGTATAGGAATTCAATGATTAATTAAATATTTCCTTTTCCTCCTGTGAGCATCAGGAGACTTACCCATGGACACTAGAAAAGCTTTACTGTCATAATCCCTGAACAGCAGCAAGGAACATGTTTTGTTAGCTCCAATCCCTGGGATTCCTGGCAATGTTTGTATAAATTAAAAACTGTTAATAGCAGAACAGTGTAATTGATTAGCTCCTGTATGTTTACAGCTCTCTTTAATTGCTTAAAAAGGCCATTTGTCAGCTTCATGTTCTATTGACAACCTTATCGATTTATCCGATTTGGGCTTTGTCTTGTCTCTCCTACATAAAACTCACATCTGCAGTTCAAATGGGAAATGACTCTATTGATTTCCTTAACTTGAGCCCAAATGCTAAAGATTTTTGGATAAGCTTTCTCATTACTTAAGCCAAAATCAATAGGAGAGAGAGAGCATCTTTTAATGAAAGAGCAGTTTGAGCAACCTACTTCAGAAATGGGGTCCTGTTCAGCCTTTGCTTTCCCAATCGATCTCCTTTGGTTCCTTAAGTGAGGTCCAATTGGTTGACATTGTGGTTTGTCTTTGTGTGTAAACTTGCAGCTTCAGAGAAGAGAGGATGAGCCACAGAGACAGCAGAAGGAAACACTTTCTCTCTGACAGAAGAGTGATCGTCTTATTGAGGTACCACCTTGTGTGTTCTAAGTGTCGTCTACAATGTTCTGGCTCCTTATGGTTTAAACTATGTAATTTGGGGGATAAATAATATCCTTTTCAACCCTAAGTCTGTCTGTTAAATGATAGTAGTAGTTAATTTGGAACTCTCACCTTGTCTTGTTGTTTGTTTGGGTTTTTTTCTGCATAAAATGCTATCACTGACTCACAGCATGTTGAGGGTTAGAGGGGACCTCTGGAGATGATCTAGTCCAGCAATCGTGTAGCTTTGTTAACCTGTTAATTTGTTCTGGTATTTATTGCAGTTCTAGCCTCCAGAATTAGACTTAGCACCTCCAGACTAAGCTCTGCAAAGGACATCTGAGAAAAAAAAATGGAGAGAGCTCCAGAATGAACAGGATGTCTCCAGCTAGGTATATGGGCAGGCTAAATGTTCAGGTACTGTACTAAGATATCATTAGCTGCCCTGAACTACATAAATTAAGCTGATTATGCCTTCACTTAATTAACTGAGAATGACCTATTGATGTATAGGCAGAGTAAGATAGAGACTCCATGCTGCACTGTACTAAATTTATAGGTTTTCAATTAGTTCTACTATTGACTGGGACTACTTAGAGGAGTTTACTCCTAGGTTTTGTAGCAGGTTTGAGATTAGGGAGGTATTTGAAAATGCTCTGGAATTACTGGAAGAAATGGTCCAATTAAAATTGTTTCTTCATCTAAATCTGTAATTTTTTATCTTTATGGCTGATGAATACCTATAGAATACTTGGTTTTGAAACTGCTGTTATGACTGAAGTATTGATTAATCATCTCCAAGTTTTATTCATAGCAGTTTTAGAAATTATCTTATTTGTTTAAAAAGAATACTTTAAAGAAAGGAAAGTCTCCCCCAAAACCTAATTATTTCATTATAAACTGAGTGAGATATTTTCTTTCAAAGAACTAGAACTTCTTTGAAGATGATGTTAATTTGGAAAGCATAAGCATGCACCTGATTGACCTGGACGCACTAAACTAGGTTCTGAAGCACCTTTGATTATGAAAAACACTGCTTAAATTACTTTTGAATATAAATGACCCTTTGGAAGCTAGTAGCTAAGTGGTGTTTAGATGCTCTGCTAGATCACTCAGGATGTCAGCGTCTTCCCATGATAGACTTGAGACAACACTGGAGCTATAACCAATCTGCAGAGCCTATTCTTTCCCAGATAACTTCTTAGAGCTCCTACACAGACACTGCTCAACCTTTGAAAGTGAGAGCAAAATTAACATTCCAAATAGCAAATATTAGTGATTACAAAAAGAAATCAGTAAATAGTTTTCTTGCATTAATACTAAATCAAGGAATATTCATTGGAGATTATAAAAGTGAAACCAGAAGTTTTATTGTCTTAAATGACTGAGAATTTCATCAAAACAATATCTTGCATTTAAGTAGGATGGAAAAAAAGTCCATTCTGCATAGAGATTCAGTTAAAATACTTACATTAATTAATAAAACCCCCTTTATTAAGTGTCTAAGTGAAAGCAGAAATATTTTCAATCAAAACTGAAGCAGCTAAGTATTAAAATGTTTGGCTTTAAATCCTTTAAGCAACATATTTTTCTGTAGGTCAGTACACTATTCAACATAAAGATTTTGTTAATGCAAATTGACTTCAAAAGAAATGGAATCAAGAAAAATAAAATGTTGACTATTAAGTCTTACAGCAGAATCTGTCACAGGGAAAGGAAACAATGGTGTTCAGCAAAGGTTTAGTCATTTGTCAAACAGTGTTTAAGGTACATAATTGTCCTTTTTTTGGTCACTTTTTCTCATTTAAAACATGCTGACCACATGTTTTATGATAACATAGACTAAAATAGGACTTTTTTTTCCTGAGCTATATTAGGGTGAGTGATTATTATATAGACAGACATTTCTTTCTTCTTTCTAATGAATTTTGTTGGACTTTGCCAGTGTTCGAGGACGTTCGCCTTGTGAGGGCAAACCTCTTTTGGTGCCTGTTTGGCTCTGCTAAACCTAATAGTTAACTTTATTATTATGCCTTTATGAATACTAACACTGTAATAAAAATCATTTTTAATAGTCCTGTGAAGCAGACCACATAAACCAAGAACATTTCTTTTCATTGAAGGCTTGGGCTAATTTTTTTATTAAGGGAGACATTAAACATTGATATATCCACCTCTGATTGAACCTCCAGAGTTGTCACACAGAGGAGTAGCTGGAGATTTATTATACAATATAAAATTAGGCATATACAGTAAGCTTCAGAATAAATGACCTTTGCAGCCTGGAGATTGCCACATGGAATAGTTTCTTTTGTGGCACAGTAGAAGGGAATTTGAGGAAGAAAAAAAAGCCCTAGAAGTTGGAAATACTAAGATGAAACATTTTCTCAGAAAATGCAAAATTGCTTCCTGATTTGCATGAGCATACAGATTTTTTTCCTTTTTTTATCAGGTTTAGTTTGTAACTTGTCTACTTCATTTCTTTTTGTGACATTGATTTTAACATTAGGTTTTCCTTGTCTGTCTGATTTTTGGCTTTTATATATACCCAAATATCTGAGGAACTCCCCTTTAGATTGTTTTGGCCACTCTAACTCCTTAATAATAAGAGAGATATCTGTGTACATAAGGACACAAATATGAAACCTCATCTGAAAGGTCCAACAGTTATACTTATGGATGGTGAAGACTTAAAATCTTCATTATATTAATAATTTAAAATTATTTAAATGCTTATTTGTTTTTGTGATTTAGTCCTGTGAATAATGAATTCCTTTCTAAACCAAATTGCACTGAATAATTCCAAACCACCACCCCATTTCCCACATTTTTTTGTTTAGTTTCACCCTGTTTCTAAAGTGGTGGTAGCATATGTGTCCAATATTTCTAGGGTGGTGTAAGTCACTTTTCCTTCCCCCAAGGTATTCAGAGAGGACATATATGGAAAGAGAGGGAGTTAATTTCCTAAGTCATAACCACTCAGTAGCATAACAAAGCAGAGCAACAAGTCAATTAGAAGTTGTCATCACTAACCTGTGAAAACACCTTCTTAATTCTCCCTCCTCCAGCCAGGACCATCATCTTCTTTACAGCACAGAGGATTTCCTCTATAATTCAATGTGTCACTTCAGGCAATTGGCAGGAAGAAAATAAACAGAGACAGACATTTGACAATGTCCAGAATGCAAAATAGACCTCTTTTTTTATCCTAGAGAAGCAACAGTTCTGTATAGGCATTTTCCAACTGGAGTGACTGAGTTTGACTTCATCTGCAGACAAGTGAAGCAAGACTTTTAGATTCGATTTCTGTCATCAAGAAATGGAAAACAAGTGACATCCAGGAGTGAGTGAAGTTTATGAGGAGCAAACTGTAATTAAATGAACTATTTCTGGTGTGGTGACTGGATGGCTACTGCTGGTGACACAGGACAGGACCTTTCACCTCAGAGGGACCACTTTCAGGCTGACCTCAGTCAGTTGTGACTGAAGGTTGCTGCCTTGTGACAGTTATTAGTGGCCTGTGTGAAATGTCTTGCTAGTCCTAGTGTAATTCCAGGTGATCCCTGTGGGCTAGGATGGAATCATCTCAGCAGGGAGAGCACAGGGAACACTTTTGGAAGCTTTTACTCCCCTGACTCAGATGTCAGCATCTGCAAGCAATATTTTGCCTTTCTTTTTTTCACGTATGTGACACAGTGAACCTACATCTGAGTGTGGCTGCCCTGAAATTTATTCCCAGCACATACACACTTGATGATTTTTCCTCTTCACTGATGTGATTTTTTTGGTGTGGTTTGGAATTTCTTGTACTGATATGGGAGATTTGTTGTTTGCTGTAAATTGTCTATGCATATGGATGCTGATGGCTAGAAAAAACTAACTCAATATTCATATATATGAAAGTATCTAGAGGTTTAGATAAATATAGAATAGGAGCAGGTCATAACTAACTGTTTTAACTTTTAATCTGCTCTTTTAATACCAAACTACTCTTTCACATAGGAAAAGTTTTTTTTTAAGTGAAAGTGCAACAAGAACACTTTAAATACAAGATTTCTTTGCCACCAAAGTCATACTAAAATAGTCTTTTATTGTTTTAAGTTGTAACTACTGCAGGAAGTGTTGAAGAGCTTGGAGTTTTCCACTTTTTTATGTAAATCATTCTTTCTCATCCAAGGGTTATCTTCTGACATTGCAGAGGGATAGAACTCTCCAGTAAATAATGAATTGGGGGATGCAGCCAGGCTTGCAGAAAATAACTATTTGAGGGATGGTGCATGAACAGAAAGCTGTAATTTTGACAGGTGGCAAGGTGTCGTGTCACCAAGCCCTTCCAAAGCCTCATATCTC